>OZJO01000023.1:15029-48182 GCA_900406225.1 Acrobeloides nanus
AAATCAATGGTATTGAGCTTCGGACATGGTTTTGAATTTTTTAGAAATCGAATTTTGACTCGAAATGACTTTTAAAAACTTTCCCATGCATTAATCTCACTAAATAAATTCAAATTGCAGCGCTTTCTAGGATTTTTCTGACAGAAAAAGTCTTCTGACAGAGATGCAGTCACGATTGTTACCCCCCCCTTTAAAGGGGGGGTGCGGATCGAGGCCGGATTTCGAAAAATTTTTTTTTTCAAAATTGGCTGATTTTTGGTACTCGGGGTTTTTGGGCACGAAAAATCGATTGGCGCAAATTCCAAAAAAATTTTCATGACCCCCTACCGGGGGCAGTGGTGAAAACATGAAACATGTTTTCACTTTTTGTCGAAACTTGCTACATATGATAGCTCATTTTGTCGATCTTGGCCTAAACAACAACTTTTGTGATGGTGTATAGCAAGTTGTTGTGAAATTTTTTTAGAAAAATCGAAATATTTAACAAGATTTTGAAACATGTTACATGTTTTTATGACGCAAAACATGTAACATGTCTCAAAATCTTGTTAAATATTTTGATTTTTCTAAAAAAATTTCAAAACAACTTGCTATACACCATCACAAAAGTTGTTATTTAGACCAAGATCTACAAAATGAGCTGTGTAGCAAGTTTCGACAAAAAGTGAAAACATGTTACATGTTTTCATCACTGCCCCGATAGGGGGTCATGAAAATTTTTTTGGAACTTGGGACTTGCGCCAATCGATTTCTCGTGCTCTAAAACCCCCGAGTACCAAAAATCAGCCAATTTTGAGAAAAAAATTTTTTTTTCGAGATTCGGCCTCGATGTACACCCCCCCCCCTTTAAGGAATTTTGACATGGGCTCTTGGACATTTTTGTAGATCTCGATGCGACTTACAAAAATGCCCAAGACCCCATGTCAAAATTCCTTAAGGTAAAAAAAGTTATTATACTTTGAAAATTTTCAAAAAAGTAAGTTAGATTCCGGATATAACTTACCGGTAAGTTACGTCATCCAATGAGGACACTTCATCCAATGGACACTTCGTCCAATGAGGACACTTCATCCAATGGACACTTCGTCCAATGGACAATTCATCCAATAAGGACGCTTCACCCAATGGGCACTTCGCCTAATGAGAACACTTCACCCAATGAGGACATTTCATCCAATGGACTCTTCGTCTTTTGATGAAGTGTCCTCATTGTACGAATATGTCTCATTGGATGAAGTGTCCTTATTGGATGAAGTGTCCCAGTTGGATAAACTGTCCATTGGATGAAGTGGGATACCGCCAAAAACACACTTTTCGAAGATTGGAAGTGCCCATATTTGCGCTAGTATCAATCACCAGTATTATATCGACATAGGCACTAGATGCATTCGTCGAGCATGGAGGAGTATCGGTAGGAGTATCAAGATTTTGGTCTAAATTTTTTCCTCAATTTGAATAGAAACATATTTAACCTACGAAATTTTCGATTCACAACTGCTGCATGAAGAGCTATGTATAAAAAAGAAAGAACTAGTAAGGTGGACTTCATTTTGGAGGCTTCAAAACTGAAGATTCCATTTGATAAGAGCTCTATATATATCGTGTATAAAGCTCAAAGTATAAAGATCTAGCTGGCCATATTTATCAAAATGTCATTGTTGGTTAAGTAGACATTCCTCTTTAATTCGGCAAGCCGAACCTTTCTTAATGGAAAGGTTATCCTTATCAAAATGTCAAAGATGATAACACAACAAGCAGATAGGATGCTCTAGTTAAATTCCTTCAATGATCAAATTGATCACAGATTTATGCGGGGGAAGCAATATATTGTGCTATAGTTTTGCATAAAGCAAAAACGTCAATTGAGTTTGGCCTTTTGAGTGATAATTGATAGCACATCTTTAAATGATCATGAAATGTTTTATTATATAGTCTGTTTCAAAAAGAGATATTATAGAAAACTTCCCGACCCCAGTTATGAGCGATTCCGTCCGATCTGGTATCTAAAAAGGAATTTTTTTGCCTGAACTGGATTTTATATGTTAAAAATCTCTTTGAATTTTTCTTTATACTAAAACTTTCAAAGGTTCTAACTTTTGATACCATAAGTCATTTTTCGAGATCTTGGGCTCAAAATGCTCGTAAGAATTGACCAAATAAAAGACCAGAACGATTTTTTCTTTTTCAGGCAAAAAATCTACTTTTTAGTATGAAAAACGGAAAAAATCAACCTTTTTTAGCAGTTTTTATAACTAAAAGCCGTTTATTTAAACGAAAAACAAAAAAATCGTTCTGGTCTTTTATTTTTATTGTTCTTGCACGTATTTTAAGCCCAAGATCTCGAAAAATGAATTGTTAGAAAAAAAGTTGAATGATTTTTAAAACGGTAAATGTCGTATTTTAAACTACCTTTATTTATTTTAAAAAACTTTCTATAAATAGCCTGCTTGGCTCATTGGTTTTGCTCTCGCTTCCTATGCAGAAGGCTCAGGTTCAACTCCCATCTGAAGTAATTTATTTTTGCGTGATTATTTTTTTGATAAAAGTTAATTTTTCCAAAAATGTTTGTAAAACTATTTAAAAGAATGTTTCTTGCTTTAAAATTGCATAAATAACTTTAAAAAGTGTTTTTAAACTAAATCCAGCACGTTTTAACACTTTTTTTTCACTTGTCGCAATCTTTTGCACAGTTTGGTCAGTCGTGTTTACAGTCCTAAAAAAATTTTTTCAAGGAAAATAAAAATAGGAAAACATCCTACGAGGTCGAATTTAGGGGGTCTGATAAAAATTTTTTAAATTCTCAAAAATCACCCTCGGGGATCGAACCAGAGGACCCAACGTTGCTTAACTTGCCAAATCAAACGGAATCGCTCATAACCGGGGTCGGGAAGTTTTCTATAATCTCTTTTTGAAACAAACTATACCACCTCACCACGGATGGCTTGTTAAATAAAGAGATTTAAATTGGCTCAAATCAACAGTTAAAAAGTTTTTTGGAAATTTAGCTACCAATATAGCTAACTTTCCATTAAGTGAGGGTAAAATAAAATATAGCGTTGGGGCTTTTAAACCATGCTCTTTCACTCTGTGGATGTCGATTTTTCATAGCCGGATTTTAAGTTGCGACCCTTTACAGTTAGGATGCGTTACTGTCGGCGTCCCACATGGTGTTTGCGCACATCTTTTCCAATCCCAAGTGGAGTTTATGCAGTAGGCAATACCTGCTCACAAGGTGTTGACTTGATTGTTGCTCAACCGAAGCCCTCGTCAACCCAACCCTATCTATAGTAAGACCATCTTTGAGCTTTTTTATCTGCAAATTTTTTAGGTGGCGACTGTGTTGAAATTTTTTGCGAAAAAAATTTTTTTGACTTTTTTAGAGCGATATTACTTAAAATTACCCATTTGCCAGGTAAAAATTTTGTAATGGATTTTTAGACCCTTCCTCGTAAAATGAAAAAAATTGTTGTCCCGATTTCGATGTCAACAATTTAGGTGTCATTCGTCTTCTATCATCGTCCTAACAACTTTTGTTTTAGAGTCCAGGGTTGAAATCAAACGTTTCCGAGATCGTAATCACAAACTCACAGACAAACTTTACACGTTTAAGTAGTAGCATTTTTTTGGGAAGATCACTTTGGCTGAAAACCCTCGTAATTGGGTCAAAATTTCCAATCTTTGTCAAAACCAAGAGTAAAAACCCGGAATTTTTTCGGAGATTTGCGATTAACTTTTTATTGAAGCGAAAACTTGATATAGGTGCCTATATAACATTTGTAGCGCTGATTTCCACCTTTACAATGAGTGGTTAATGAAGTCTCAATTCAATTCCTACGATGAGATATGGCCTTTAGAAAATTCAGTAAAAATTTGAAATATGTCATAATAAGACGAGATTTTTTTTACCTATGTTCCGTAACTTTTTAGATTTTTCCTATTTTCTCACATCACTTCTATATCTTATAAATACGAGAATGCATTTAAAATCAAAGTAAATGTACACTTTCTGAGCTTATCAGCGAATCCTGGCGCCGTGTACAGGCAGTTCGTTTCTTGAACAATGAGATTTAAGACTGGTGTTTCCGATAAAAGATCGTTTAAAGCTCATAAATTATTGGAATTAGCAAGCCATTTATTGAAAAGAAAAAAGAACTCCCATAAAAATTTTCATCGAAAGTGCTTAAATTAAAGATATATGTTTGCCGTAAAAACAAAAAATGCTCAATTTTTCATGATCTTTCTGAATATATCATTTTTTCATATGGTTGTAAATTACTGGACTGGTTTTTTACTTAGCCAAATATCCAAAAATACCCCAAAAACTGACCCCCCAAAGTAGCTTCAACCCATCACAAGTCCCGAAATGAAAAAAAGGTATTTTTAGTTTTTGCATAAAAAGATTGCACTAGTTGTAAGGAACGTATATGCAAAAAATCAGAAAATTTGAGACTCCCTTTAAAGTTTGGTGAACGATTAACGTTCGGTCATCCGGCTATACTCGAAAACCACGTGGTCAAGTGATCAGAGCGCAACATCTTTTTAAAGAAATTAGATTTTGACAATCGGTCTTTTGTATTTTGTAGCTGGAGATTGGGGCTTCATTTTATGCCAAGACAACTTTGATCCTAGATACTTATATAATTTTTTACTTAGCCAAATAACCAAAAATACCCCAAAAACTGACCCCCAAAGTAGCTTCAACCCATCACAAGTCCCGAAATGAAAAAAAGGTATTTTTAGTTTTTGCATAAAAAGATTGCACTAGTTGTGAGGAATGAATATGCAAAAAATCAGACAATTTGAGACACCCTTTGGTGAACGATTAAAGTTCGGTCATCCGGCTATACTCGAAAACCACGTGGTCAAGTGATCAGAGCGCAACATCTTTGATTCCATGAGAAAACTTTTTTTCTAAAATGATCAATTTTAGGGATAATTCTATGTGGAGAATCGATTNTCGGATTTTTATGAGAAAACCGTCGATTCCTAGGTTTTTCTAGGCGGGGAATCGATTGCTCGCACTCTCGAAGCGTGAAAACGCTTCCTTGACCCTAATTTAGGGAAGAAATTGGTGTACTGGAGCGAAAATAATTTATACGAAAACCGCCTCACTCGGGGGGAAGAAAACCGAGCTTTGGGTGTCACAAAAATTTTGTAAGGATACTTATTTTGATAATGAATTTGATCGATTTCTAGAAAGATTCGTTCTAAATCTCTTTTACCAAAGTTGTAGAGCTTGATTACTTCTATAATTTTCTTAAAGGTTACTTTTGATAAAAATCGATAGAAAAACGAGAAAATCGCACGAAAAAGTAATAACCTTTAAAAAATTTTGTGACACGTTTTGTGACATAAAGCTCTGTTTTCTTAAAAAAGGTGTTTTATTAATTTGAACCATATAGACTGATATAACTGAGACAAGATGAATCAAAGCGACATTCTTGATTGATCTTGCCGTGTCTTTCTAAAATTTCAAAATACATAAGTTTTTAATTCTAAATTTTAATTCGATTTTTTGAAAATGTATTGGATACAAATGATTTCAATCATTTTTATTTCCTATTTTATTTAGAAACATTCTAAAATGACGAGTTTTTTGGAAAAAACGTATTTGGAAGATTTGGATGACGCGAGCCGCGAGGATCTCCGCGCTCTTTTTGAATTGTTGGCCGACTCGGATGATTTGAATCTTTTGCGTATTATTCGCGTAAGCTAAAATAAGGTTTTCGGCTTAAAAACCTTATTTTAGAAGGTTGGCGAGTCGGAATTCCGCGAAGGCTTTGTGGCTGGCTGCCTAATTAGCATAACGATGATCGCTTTGGTGCTGCTTCTCGGCTGGTTTTTTGTGAAGCTGGCGCGCCGTGGCTACGGAAATGGTGAAGGCCATGCCAACGGAGCGCTTCTGCCAATCTTGGCAATCATCGTTCAGTTTTTGGGCTTCATGCGCGCTGTTTTTGTTCACAATTAGGCCTGTAAATAATGAGATATCTGTTGTATATTTTTGTTGTTTTTTTTGCTTTATAAAGCAAGTGTACATACTTCTGAACAATTATGTTTTTAAAATTCCTCCTATGATATCTTCTGAGGGATTCTGTCATTTCATTGAGACTAGGCCAGCGGCGCAAAGAAAGGGGGAAGTTTTAATCAAATATGAAAAAATTTTTCCTAATGGTCTCCTCTTGTGTTTTTTATCGAAAGTTTTGAAAATTTTTTTAAAGGGAGCGTAACATTTATTTCTAATCTCGAAAAATCGAAAAATAATTTTTCCGATTTTTTCTAAAAGCCGACTTTTTAGGGTAATTTCTAGGTGAAAAATCGATTGCGCGTATTTTCGGGGCATGAAAAATTAAGTTTGGCCCTGAAAATCAGGATAGAACTGCGTTTTAACGCGAATTTTTTTTCTGATTTTCTTCTAAAAAACGACTTTTTAGGGTAATTTCTAGGCGAAAAATCGATTGCGCACATTCCCGAATCGTGAAATTCTTCCTTGACCCTGATTCAGGGAAATGAGTGTTTTATATTGAAGCGAAAATATGAAAATTTTGGATTTTTCTTCTAAAATCATCGTTCTAAGGGTTATTTTATGCGAGAAATCGATTCAACGCATCACCGAAGCGTTGCGGTAGAAACATAATTTTTCAAAGACGATGGTCAAGGATGCATTTTGACGATTCGGGAATGTGCGCAATCGATTACCCGCATAAAATTACCTCCAGAAAGATGATTAAAAATTTTGGCTCCCAAATTTTGATTTTTTACCCTAAATCAGGATCAAGGAAGCGTTTTCACGCTTCGAGAGTGCGAGCAATCGATTCCCCGCCTAGAAAAACCTAGGAATCGACGGTTTTTTTCATAAAAATCGAAATGTTTGATTTTCGCTTCAATACACCGATTTCTTCCCTATATCAGGATCAAGGAAGCGTTTTCACGCTTCGAGATTGAGCGCAATCGATTCTCCACATAGAATTATCCCTAAAATTGATCATTTTAGAAAAAAAGTTTTCTCATGGAATCAAAGATGTTGCGCTCTGATCACTTGACCACGTGGTTTTCGAGTATAGCCGGATGACCGAACTTTAATCGTTCACCAAAGGGTGTCTCAAATTGTCTGATTTTTTGCATATTCATTCCTCACAACTAGTGCAATCTTTTTATGCAAAAACTAAAAATACCTTTTTTTCATTTCGGGACTTGTGATGGGTTGAAGCTACTTTGGGGGTCAGTTTTTGGGGTATTTTTGGTTATTTGGCTAAGTAAAAAATTATTTAGGCTTAATCTTAGGCCTTAAAATACGGTTTCTGTAATAATTGACCATTGGAGTGCACAATTTTCAAAAAGTTCTCAGAATTGATTTTTTGTATTAAAATCATAAATTATGACTTTTTTCATGACTTTTTTGTGAAAAAAATCACTAGGTCTATGTATTGGGTTTGGCTGTACAGCAATTTTTCTAGGACGCACATTGATTTCAATAAGGTGTCATTAAAACGGCCATATCTCGGGTTCTATAAGTCCTATCAGAAAAAGTAGCCACATTTTGGATAGCTCAGATTCTGCGCTACAATTGTGTAGAAAACATCAAAAATTATTTCTTGATCAGAAAAAAAGTTATAGAGTAAATCGTCCAAAAAATGGGGTATTTTTTAGCCTTTGAAAATAACTTTATTGCCTCTATTTTTTTACAGGAAGGAGCTAGCTGTTCGCTCTCCTCAGCTTTTAGTAGCTCTGTATTAGAGCTTTAAGACGTGATATCTCGAAAATTCGAACAGGGGTGGGAGTATACCAAAAAGTGTCGCCAAAAACTTGAAGCTAAAAATTGAAAATTCCTTAGATTAGCGAAATTTGCCATAATTTATATATATTCGAAAAATTCATGAAAAATGGAGCATTTTTTTACAGTAAATTCTGAATCGTTATCGTTGTCGAGATAATAGCGTTTGAAGTTGGCGATTTTTTACATTTTTAAATTCCCGCCAAACATTGATAATCAGGGTCTTTAGCGGAATTTAAAAATGTAAAAAAATCGCCAACTTCAAACGCTATTATCTCGACAACGATAACGATTCAGAATTTACTGTAAAAAAATGCTCCATTTTTCATGAATTTAGGCTTAGGCTTAAGCCTTAAGATTTGGCCTTAGGCTTAAAAGTTAAATAGCATTGAAACCTTTTTTATGCAAAATTATACATGACGGGCCCATATAGCTTGTCACCATAGCATGTGTTTTGAAGAGACGTGTGCGCAAGCTATTTGAGCCAACCCTGTAAAATTTATTTTTATAGACTTTTTTTTCTGCCCCGCCGAGGCTGCTAAAGATTCTGTTGAGGATAGTTGCAAAGATTTTGTTTACGATATACTGAGAAAATTTGGTGACATGTACTACTATGATTATGCATTTGGTGTTGAAGAAGGAAAGAATCTTCTGAGGTCTTTTCTTGACTATTCGACCGAAGGAACACATACCGAAGAGAAGTAAGATATAAAAAATTATAACGTGTACACTTGTGCAAAACACCTCTTCTCACAAAAATATAGACAAATTATTTAGAAAACTCATTTTTGCCTAAGGAAATTTTGCGATTGGGTGAGGGGGCTTCATCTTCCCTTTGCCAATGTGCATGTACTGTCGTCTCCCAACCCAGTGGCATAGGGAGAGGAGTCGATTAAAGGAGTGTGGCCCCTGTATATGGTGCCTTGTAGGGTTGGCTAGCAGTAATTATAAATAGTTTATTATAAGCAACTAAAGACACTACTAATATACAGAGCTTACATAATAAGCGACTACTTGTAAGACTACATGTTAGCGGAATTGCCCCGAGACAAGATCGAGTGGGCTTCCCTAAGCCAGCCCACAACAGCTGACACTTGATGAGCAACATTAGGGCTACATGGAGACTTTTACTCAAAAAATTTTTTACAAGAGAAAAATTGAATTTTTTTAAAGGAAAAGTTTATTAAAAAAGCTCTAAAAATATATTTCTGAAAAAAATTAAAAATCATAAGGACATTTATATAATTTTTGCCAGGCATCCCAAAAATAAGGGGCCGTTATGCTTTTTTGGCCTTCGACTCGTTAGGGTGAGGGGTAAATTCAGGGTTACACTCCCCTCTTCGCTATTGACCCGACTGTTCTAAGACTTCGGAGAAGGAGTGAGGAATGTGTGTGTACTTGTAAACCTATTTCATTAGTTTAATTTAGATGTGCCGATCTTGCTTTAATTTAAAATCTTTGAATTGTGCGAAAATCTTTTGTATAAGTATTGTATATTATTTTGTAATAAATAATGTTTGTGTGTGTGTATTGAAGCGAAAATGCAAATTTATGCTCTCTTAACTTGTTGGGGCGATATAGTCTGTTTCAAAAAGAGATATTATAAGAAACTTCAGTAGGGTCGTATTGTTTTCAGTTTTTTATTTTTTATAATTTTTACCCCTTATAAGTTTTCAGCATCGGGGAATCCGAATCTGATATTATTTCAACATGTTAAGAGGAGCATAAATTTACATTTTCACTTCAATACACACATCTCTTCTGAATCAGGATCAGGGCAGTATTTTTAAGCTTCGGAAATGCGCGCAATCGATTCTCCGCATAAAATTACCCCTAGGCAAAATTTTTTATCCGTTTTTGGACAAAGCAAAAAGAATTAGCTCCGAGCGGGATCGAACCCGCGGTCCTATCGTTGCTTAACTAACTTGCCAGATCGGATTAAATCGCTCATAACTGGGATCGGAAAGTTTCTATAGTATCTCTTTTTGAAATAAACTATACCACACCGAGAACGTAGAAATACAAGTAATATGAAATTGTGCAAAAGTTTTCGGACCCAACCGGGATTCGAACCCGGATCTACTGAACCATCCAAGTGCACTACCATTGTGCTACTGAGACTTACAAGGGAACCCTAAGATCTGCCCGATTCAAATTTTTCTCAAACCAAGTGCAAACGGTTTAAAAAAAATATAAATATGCAGAGAATAACAATTTTTCATCCCCATAGGCCTTCTTCGAGGAGATATGGGGGGTAAAAAAATTAAATTTTATGGAATTTGTGCAAAAACAAAAATCACAGGACGGGACTCTAACCCTTTACGTTTAGAATTAACATAATTACCACTACACCATGATGCCTATGTTGTTAAAACAACATTTTTGAATTACATTCTAGATATTTTTTAAAATTTTTATTTTTTTATGCAAATATTAAGTTCTTTCAAGTATTTTTACATTTTATGGAATGTTATTAATATATATGAAAGGGGGGATGTACTTTGTAGCTGCATCTCGAACAAAAAATATTTTTATAAAAACGACCCTATTAGGGGTAAAATCATGCAAAAAATCAATTGCGCGCATTCCCGAAGCCTAAAAATGCTTCCTTGACCCTGATTCAGGGAAATAAGAGTGTGTATTGAAGCGAAAATCGAAAATTTTCAAATTTCTACCTCAAAATCAATTACTGGGGGTAAAATCATGCAAAAAAAAAATCAATTGCGCGCATTCCCGAAGCCTAAAAATACTTCCCTGATCCTGATTCAGGGAAATAAGAGTGTGTATTGAAGCAAAAATTTAACTAATTTCCCTGAATGTACTAATTTGATTTTACCCCTAATAGGGTCGTTTTTGTAAAAATAAATTTTTTTTCGAGATGCAGCTACAAAGTACACCCCCCCCCTTTCATACATATTAATAAAATTCCATAAAATGTAAAAATATTTGAAAGAACTTAATATTTGCATAAAAAAATAAAAATTTTAAAAAAATATCTAGAATGTCATTCAAAAATGTTGTTTTAACTACATAGGCATCATGGTGTAGTAGTAATTATTCTAAATCTAAACTTTAAAGGGCTATGGTTCGAGTACCGTCCTGTGTTTTTGTTTTTGCACAAATTCCATAAAATTTAATTTTTTTACCCCCCATATCTCCTCGAAGAAGGTCTATGGAGATGAAAAATTGTTATTCTCTGCATATTTATATTTTTTTAAACCGTTTGCACTTGGTTTGAGAAAAATTTGAATCGGGCAGATCTTAGCCTTGTTAGCCTTAAAGAACCAGTCCAGTAATTTACAATCATATAAAAAATGATATATTCGGAAAGATCATGAAAAATGGAGCATTTTTTGTTTTTACGACATGTTCTGAATCGTTGTAGTTTTCGAGATAATTACGTTTGAATTTGTTACAAGCCCTTCGTTTTAATACACAAACTTTTTTCAATTTGTTGCGGAAAAATTGATTTTTGCATCAATTTTTTAAATTTTCATAAAATGAACATTGTAACAATTTTTTTTTAAATGAGAGGAACAAAATTACACCAAAATTATTTAATTTGAACATTGCTTTGGGTTATTGAAACGAAAACATGAATCAGACTTTTCGTTTCAATAACCCAAAACAATGTTCAAATTGGATAATTTTGATATCATTTTGTTTGTCTCATTTAGCTATAAAAAATTGCTACAATGTTCATTTTATGAAAATTTAAAAAATTGATGCAAAAATCGATTTTTCCGCAAAAAATTCAAAAAAGTTTGTGTATTACAACGAAGAGCTTGTAACAAATTCAAAATTTCAAACGCAATTATCTCGAAAACTACAACGATTCAGAACATTCCGTAAAAACAAAAAATGCTCCATTTTTCATGATCTTTCCGAATATATCATTTTTCATATGGTTGTAAATTACTGGACTGGTCCTTTAAGTGGCGGGAACCAGGGGAACTTGCTCCCGAGTTGTGAGTTTGGAATATAGTGTTCATGATAATCATCTAAATGATCGCTTCTGGATGGAGCTCAAATCACCATCTAACAAAATTATTAGCATAGTGGATGACCCAAATCAGCAGTAGCTTCCAGCATTTTGAGTTTTCAAGAACATCATTATAGACGAATTGAGAGAATACGTTATCCATGTCAATAATGAGTTTATTGAAGAAAGATGAGGAAAGATTTTTAAATTGGCTAGTGTTCGAATTACAAATTACAGTTAAAAATTATGTATGAGCGTTCACAGTTTTGCTCCCAGTTATGAATTCGTGGTATAGTATTCCTTGCGAATCCCACCATACGCTTAGCATAACCTTTTTTCGGTGAATATTTGGTTTTGGAGTAGTATGAGCGGCTTGGTCAGGGTCTACAATGTGTTTTCTTGGAAAAGGATTTTCAAAATACATAGGTGTCACCAATTACTATTTCATAAGAAAACTCTCCTTTTTTGTTTGGCCAAGGAAATGTATGTTATTAAACGGCGAATTTTGTCGTTTTTCGTCAGCAGGTGAGGATATATTTTCCACTCACCCAAATTTTCCGAAGCTTGTACAAATGGTGGCTCACAGTAGAATATCAATGCCGAGTGAAAGTTTCAATTCAGTTTGAATGTCGTCTTCCTCTAGAAGTTCATCCAAAGCTTCATTTTCGAATTTTGGACAGATGTTTACCTGGGAGGAGAGTTTACCACCAGAAATATAAAAAAATTTGATTAAGGAATTTCATGAGTCTAAAAATTTTTATTGCTCCTGAGACGAGTCGTACATGGTGAAAAAAACATAATTCTTATCATAAACGGCTTTATTTTTCATACCTTGTTAATAAACACTGCTTTACTATCACTACTGAAGAAAATAAAATTATCAGTTTTTTATGATTAGGAATTCTTGTGGCTGCCTTATTTTTCTTCAACATCTTTCGAAAGCAATAAATATTCAGTCCATATTCATATTTTTTAATGGGCTATAGAAAGAGTGTTCGAATAACAAGTGTGAATGTTAATTATTTTTTAAATTTTGTTTTTGGTTGACTTTCATATAACTTTTTTTTATGGGGGGCTACCAGAAACGGATTAACCCGCCGGGCATAGTTTACCAGTAGGGGAGGGGAGGGGAACTACATCGGCCCTCAGGATGAATGGTCTTTCAGGGTGTACAATTCTGTCAGATTCCAGTTCCCCATGTCGGAAAACCCCCGAATACAAAAAATCAGCCATTTTGGTGAACTTTTTGAAAATTCGAATTTTTGACCTTGGGGTACGAATCTGACAGAATTTTTTGATTTTGATCACTGTAAGCATACATGGGCAAGGAGGGGGGAAGGGGGGGGGTCTGTACCCCCCCCCTAATTCGTTGTATCGGAGAAAAATTAATGGACCAATTCGTATTTTGACGGCGAATACGTCCAAAACATATGTATTTGACTACGATTTCGTATTTTCAATTCGTAGGGTCCAAAAAAATTCGTATTTCGACTTTTTCGCCTGTCGACGTTTTTTTTGGTCGACAGTAACCTTTGGGACCAATTCGTATTTTGGGGCCCAGTACCTCTCTGCTTGCCCATGTATGACTGTAAGGTATGAGGGGTGTACTCCCTAAACAGGTTTCATAATAAATATCGCTTAAATCATTATCAGGGAAATTTTTTCATGCCTTGAAAATGAGCACATTCGATTCCCCGCCTAGAAAAACCGCTAGACAGCCGGTTCTTTGGTGAAATTTGCCTAACCCGATGGCAAAATACGATTTAACCCGCTGGTTCGTAAGCAAAAAAATCTCAAAATTTCCTATCTTGTTGAACTCAAAACCGAAAAATAACACCGGATTCGAGTTCCCCGCTAAAAATTACGTATCTATAACATCGTTTGAATTGAAGCCCCATCATCCATTTGGGGAAATTTAGCCTAAGCACCTAACCCGTTTCAGAAACCCTAATCCGACGGGTTAACCCGTTTCAGGTAGTCTCTTTTTATTGCGAGTTTTACTAAAAGTCAATGTCGTGACGCAGGAGCAAGTGGTGCAAAGTCCCATCTTGAATATGAGGGTTCGATCCCTGGAGGTCGAAATTTTGTATTTTAGTGAATCAAAAAAGTTGTCAAAGTTAAAGCAAAACCCCTTAAAATGAATGAAAAAATTTTGTCTATCATTATTTTTCGATTTGGCCCTTTACAGATGAAGGTATTCCACGAGATATCCCCCATCTTTATTTTGTACATAACATGTGGTTTTACATCCCGAGCATACGTGTACAACCCCCTCGAATTTCGAGAGGGGTCACCCGCAACTCGCAGGCCAAAATGAGTGTTGCCCGCAAATTTTGCGGGCGAGACTCATTTCTCCCGCGGGCCGTAGACCGGTGGGCTGGTCGCGTTTGCCCACAGAAGGTCACAAATTTCGGGGAGGGGTGTTTGTATACGTGTGATCCCGAGCCCATGGCCGAGTGGATAAAGTAACAGATTTGTAATTTATAGAATCGGGTTCGAATTCCACTTTGAATTTAAAGTTGCCTTTTTTTGTTGTTGAAAAAATCACCTTTTAGACAAAGAGGATTTTTTCTCACGTGCTAGGGGTCCATTTGGGAAGGGGGGGGGGAATTTGTACATGTATGCCCTGGTTCAAAATGAATTTTGTGCCACTTGCTGCTTTACTATGGGTATTTTTTATCTTGTCGGAAAATGGCGATACAATTTTGAAAACATAGCTTATTTTAATATTAGTTTAAGATATTAGTTATTTACTAAAACAAATCCAAATATGTCTGGAGCAAAAAGAAAAAATGGGAAAATTTATGTTAGCAGAGTGCAAATTGGAAAAGTTGTAATCGCAAAGCCGAGACCGAAAAGTAACATTTTCCAATATTTTTGAAAAATATTTTTGAATTGTAACATTTTTAGGTAGCCCAATTCTAGCGGGATCTTCACAAGGAAACCAACTAAAAAATCTTGGTATTAGAAACGATTCAAGCAATCCATCCCAGTATACCTTAGAAGAGTTAACTACTTTGCTAGAATATATCAAACAACAGCAAGCTCAACTAAAAGTGCTTGTCGGTGGAATAGGAGAAATTGATGATACTCTTGAAGATTTGTCTAACAATCAACTTCTCAACAAGGTTATTAGGCAACAAGCTATTGCAACGAAGAATCAAGGCAATGCAGGTAAAATTTCCGGCATAGAAAATTTATCCTTTTTTTAAATTTAACGAATTTAAATTTTTGCTCAAAAAGCCAACAAATTACTCCTTTTTCACAAAAATTCGGAATTTGCATTTTTCTTTAGAGTAGTGCAGTGGCGTAGGGAGAAGAGTTGTCTAGGGGGAGGGGGCACTTACCCAAAAGGTTTCACACAATATTTTTTTCTCGTCGCGACGGCATGAAGGCAATTCTCGTCACAATGCCATCGAGACGCCGTTATGACGTCATGACGACTATCACGACGGCGTCGCGATGTCATAAGGCGTCGCGACGGCGTCCTGACGTCATTGCGACGTCACGATGGCGTCGCGACGTTATGACACCGTCGCGGCTTCATGACGGCATCACGACCGCGTCGCGACATCATTACGGCGTCGCGACGTCACGATGGCGTAGCAACTTCATGACAGTATCGATGACGTGACTCGTTTTTAAAATTTCGAAGTTCTTCCAATTTTTGCCAAAAAAGCCGCCGTGAATCTTTCCCTGAAACATGGGCAAGGAAGAACTTTCGGGGTTCGAGAATGCGCGAAATCAATTCCTCGCCTAAAAATATCTCTAGAGGGGTCATTTGTAGAAGAAAAAAATTTCCGGGTCACCAAAAATCACAAAAGTGAACTTTTTCATACAAAATTCATTTTAGGTCCTAGATCGAAAATTGTTTTGAACAAAAACGAAGATGAAGACGATATAGAAAATGATTCTAAAAAACCAGGAGAAAATCTCCTTGATGATGTATCGAAAGATATAAATAATAGTAAAAAACAAGCAAAAGGATCTGTGAAAACTATTTTGAATATGCCCAGAAAGGCTATAACAGGAATTTACCGAAAATTTAGTACATCGGCAGAAAAAATCGCAAATGATGCCAAAAAGAAGATAGAACAGGCTGAAAAAGAAGCCAAAAATAAGATGGAGCAGCTTGAAAATGAGGCCAAAAGCAAAGTGGATCAGCTTGAAAATGAGGCTAAAAGCAAAGTGGATCAGGTTGAACAAGGAGTCAAGAACAAAGTGGACCAAGTTGAACAAGGAGTCAAAAGCAAAGTGGACCAAGTTGAACAAGGAGTCAAAAGCAAAGTGGACCAGGTTGAACGAGGAGTCAAAAGCAAGGTGGACCAGGTAGAACAAGGTGTCCAAAGCAAAGTGGACCAGGTTGAACGAGGAGTCAAAAGCAAGGTGGACCAGGTAGAACAAGGTGTCAAAAGCAAAGTGGACCAGGTTGAACGAGGAGTCAAAAGCAAGGTGGACCAGGTAGAACAAGGTGTCAAGAATAAAGTGGACCAGGTAGAACAAGGAGTCAAGAATAAAGTGAACCAGGTTGAACAAGGAGTCAAAAGCAAAGTGGACCAGGTTGAACGAGGAGTCACAAGCAAAGTTGAACAAGTTGAAAAGGAAGTCAAGCATAAAGTGGAACAAGTTGAGAACGAAGCCAAAAATAGACTTGAAAAAGTTGAAAGCGATGCCAAAAACAAAGTGAATCAAGTTGAAAGAGGAGTCCAAAACAAAGTAGAGCAGGTCGAAAAAGGAGTCAAAGGAAAATTGGACCAAGTTGAAAACGAAGTCAAAAACAAAGTGCAACAAGTTGAGTACGAAGTTAAAGGTATGGAAGAAAAAGTTGTCAACACGACAAGAAATAGAATTCAACAAGTCGAGAACAAAGCTAGAGGTATGGAAGAAAAAGTTGTCAACACGACGAAAAATAGGATTCAGCTAGTCGAGAGCGAAGTTAAAGGTATGGAAGAAAAAGTTGTCAACACGACAAGAAATAGAATTCAACAAGTCGAGAACGAAGCTAGAGGTATGGAAGAAAAAGTTGTCAACACGACGAGAAATAGAATTCAACTAGTCGAGAACGAAGCTAAGGGTATGGAAGAAAAAGTTGTCAACACGACGAAAAATAGAATTCAACTAGTTGAGAACGAAGCTAGAGGTATGGAAGAAAAAGTTGTCAATACGACTAGAAATAGAATTCAGCTAGTCGAGAACGAAGTTAAAGGTATGGAAGAAAAAGTTGTCACTACAACGAGAAATAGAATTCAACTAGTCGAGAACGAAGCTAGAGGTATGGAAGAAAAAGTTGTCAACACGACGAAAAATAGAATTCAACTAGTCGAGAACGAGGTTAAAGGTATTGAAGTTAAGAGTATTTGAAAAAAATCACATTAAGACGGCTCGCTAATTAGTATTAGATCCCGTCCCGAAAAAATTACCAAAACCTGATCCCAACCATCCCGAACTCTAAATCCCGGACCAAATAAATTTATACCCCTAAATATTGCTTTTTGAGCAAAATTTTCTATTTTTTCCAACAAAAATCACTACTTTCTGTACCATTTTTGGCTTAAAACAAATATCCAAAAATCTTGCACCTGCGGCGCTGTTTTGGTTAAACTCATGAATTGAGATCAAATTAAACAATTTTTAAATGAAAATTTGTTTATTTGATGAGTTTTGAAAAATCCCATCTCAAAAATCTTAATCCCTTCTCGAATCCTGAAATTCCCGCCATAGTCCGTCTCGAAAAATCCCATCCTGGACCCGGGATCTAACACTATCGCTAATCCTTAGTACCGAAAGTTTTAGCGTACGAAAACATCAGTAAAAATAAGATAAATCAAGTTGAACAATCCGTTTCTGACAGGCAAAAAGAATTTTCTAATAATGCAAAATCCAAGCTAAGACAATTTGAAACTGATGCCTTGGAAATGGAAGGACAAGCTGTAAACCATGCGAAGACTAAAATAAATCAAGTTGAAAAGAGTGCAATGGTTGAAAAACGTGCTGAAAATATAATAAAACAAGTTAAAAATGATTACGATATTTCCAATCAAGCCAAAAGAAGAATAAGTCAAATTGAAAAAGATGCCAACAATCGAATAGAGGAATTTGTGGGTAATGTCAAAAATCAATCAAAGCAAATTGAGAATGAAATAGAATTTGGAGCCGAACGCTTTTCCGATAGTGCCAAGAAAAAAATCAATCAAATTGAAAAGCAGAAAACGAATCTTGATCATCTAACAGATTTTGATGGACTTGAGTACGGAAAATATACCAAAAATGCTCAAGATAGACCGCCTCGTACGCTCCGTGATAGTGGTCTGGATACAGATGTACATGATTTTGAACGCAGCGTCTCCGTTGAAGACTATACTCAAGATGAGTTAGACAACCTAGCGATGATTATTGAGCAGCTTCAAGACTTTATATACAACTATGGTACAAACGAAGAAAAGAAGCAAAGCAATGAAATTGTTGATGCACTCGAAAATTTCTATCAAAATCCGAGTAATGCCAAGCAATTATATGCCGGACTAGAAACATTATGCTTTCGTTCTTCGTTTTCAACGCGCTTAAATTCGAATATCGAAATGAAGAATAATGTATCAACTCTGTTGCATTCACTTACAAAAGAAGATACCGTGGATGTTTGAATTTTTCAACTCTTTTAATATTAGGTGTTTATATAAAACTATCTTACGAGGAATGCTCATTAGTTGCAGCACGGATATAGAAAATCAACTAACATAGAGTGAAAGGTTCATGAAAAATAGATAATTTTGGAGATGACAAAAAATTTTGAGCTTAAGTGCTTTCAAGATTTTGGACCTTACTGTTAATTTTTGGCTATAACTCAGTTAAATTAAATTCTTTTGGGCTTATCGATAGCTCATTGAATTCCTGAGATCACGGCGAACAACTTTGTAGAACATACTTTTTATAAAAAAAATTTTGTGTTAGAGAAAACTTAGGACCCTGCGAGTGACAAATGAATAGACCCTTTCAGGGCTAAAATTTACTCTCATGATAGTTTTTTGAAGGTTATATAGTGGAACCTTCAAAAAACCATCATGCGAGTAAATTTTAGAAAGGGTCTACTCATTTGTCACTCGCAAGCCCAGTAAGTGAACTGTAGGTAGGCCCTTAAAAGCAAGTTATTGATGCTTTTGAGTTAAGTTTACTGAAATTCGCATGTTACAATTGAACCATAAACTTTCTTCTATGTTTTCTCAAACACAGAAATTTTTTCATAAAAAGTGATGCTACCAAGTTGTTTGCCGTGATCTCAGGAATTCAATGAGCTATCGCTAAGTCCAAACGGATTTAATTTGACTGAGTTATAGCCAAAAATTATACAGTAAGGTCCAAAATCTTGAAAGCGCTCAAGTTCAAAATTTTTTATCCCATGCGCCTCCAAAATATAATGGTTTTATAATTTTAAAAATAATCCATTTTTCATGAACTTTCACTCTATGTTAGTCAATTTTCTATATCCGCGCTGCAGCTAGTGAGCACTCCTTGTTAGAAATAATATATATAAAAAATAAATAAGATTTTGATGTCGAAAATTAGAATATTTCTTATAAATAAGGACACTTGGGAATCCTGTATATGTGACATTTTCGAAAGGGAGTCTTCAGACGTGCCACATTTTTCACGGCAAATTCCGGAGCTATTTCGACTCTTATACCCTATTGTACGTGGTCTAAAATCGAAAAATTTTATTTTTCGAAATTTCCACTGATCCCTTTAAAGGAGTGACGTTCAAAGGGCTCAATATTAAACCTGTGCTTTCAAATAAGCTGTTATGAATGCTAACAAGAAACATTCTTTTATTTTCAAATAATAAAACAGAAAAGGATTAATGTTCAATGTATTATAAAACCATTATATCATTTTGAAGTCATGAGCGAACAAGGTTTGGAACTGGGGGAAGGGGCATTTTTATAAAAATACATTTAAATTGAAAAATCGTTTAAAATCTTGAAACTTTTGAAATATTATAATGAATCATCATCGAGCACTTCTAATGCTACGGAGTTATTTACATTTGATGGACCGCTACCTTCTTGATCTTGCAATTCTAACTCTTCATAGTACTTTGAGTATCCACTTTCACCCTCTAATACATCATGCAATTTGGCCACCAACTTTTCAAACTTTGGCCTTGTTTCCAAGTTTTCTTCCCAACAACGGCGCATCATTTCATACATTTCATTTGTGGCCAATTCTGGGCGGCTCAATCTCTCACCACTTCGTAAAAATCTGAGAATCTTTCTAGTTTCGATTCCCACATATGGATCTTGTCCCAAGCTGAACACTTCAAACATGAGTACACCAAAAGCCCAGACATCGGATTTTTCAGAGAACAGTTTTTCCGCGATAGCTTCGATGCTCATCCATCTTACTGGGAATTTCTTTACCAGAGTTGTTTCTTTTAAATCCGTGTTATTGATAACAGCAAGACCAAAATCCGAGATTTTTGCTTGAAAATCATTGGTTAGCAAAACATTTCGTGCAGCCAAATCTCTGTGAACAATGTTCTTGGATGTGATGAATTCCATGCCCTTAGCAATTTGCCAGAGTATCAATAATATGGTTTCAAATGGAATCTCTTTTCTATCTTTCAACTTTTGCATCTTTACATATCTCAATAAATCCTCTTGAGCCAACTCGAAAACTATTGCCGGCTTGTCATTGATCATGCGCCATCCGAGCATACTTATAACATTTCGATCGTATTCTAAGATTTTCATAGCTTCAATCTCTCGTAACAACTGTTCCACTTCATGGTCCCCAAAATGTCTGGCATGTTTCACAGCCACATCGCAATCACGGAATTTTTGAGTTTCCATTAAACTAGATAATTTTGCCAATGGCGCCAAGCCAGATAGAAAGCCTCTGTATACAGCCGAACAAACGCCGGCACCTAGAGGCCTATCGTAATGGACCATTAGTTTTTCATTCTCGATAAAAAGTGCGTCGGAATTTTCTCTAAGTTCGATGTCATCTTCATTTGGGGTCTGGTTTTGCCTTTTGATGATACTGAACATGAATGAGAAGCGTCTAGACGCGTCCTTCATATTTCTATGATGATAGCAGTAACAGCCTAGAGCAACTGCAACAAAAAGCAAGAATATAACAATGCCAAAAAGTATCCAAAACCATGCTTCTTGCCATATCAATGTCTCTTTTTTAACATTTATATAGTGGCCTTCATATTTTAATAAGAAACCTAAATTAAAGTTTTTGATACTTTTTAAATTCCGTTTATTCGATCATCAAGTTAGCGACCTTTCCTTGGTAAAAAAATTCTCTCTAAACTTTCTTGTAAATTGTTTGGTTTTAACAAGAAGATCGCACGAAGTATGAGGCCCAGATTTCTCCGGTTTCTTCGCCAAAAATCTTTAAGGATTATTTTATGAAGAATGACGCATAAATTGCGATCCTAGGAGGATGTCGCTCGTATCAGCAAGGAAAAGGCATTAAAGCAAAAATTTTATTCCTTTGCATAACATTTATCCTCTCTGATCTCAGCAACGCCCTCCTATGGGGCCGAGTGGCGTATCCAGGAAGGGGGCATGCCCCCTTCAAAATCGAAAATTTCTTAAGAAAAATGAAGTTTTTGGCCAAAATTCGATAGAAAAATGAGGTTTTTACCTATTTGCTCCCAAACCAAAATCCTGGACGCACCTCTGATGGGGTCATCCAGATATTACGAAACCAAATGGGGAGAAGTTGGACAAATGGTTATGGTTGATTAAGGAGGTGTAGTGAAGTAGGCAAGGGGGAGGCGTGCCCCCTAGCGGGCCAAAATTATAAAAAAATCTCTACACATAAGGATACTACCTTACGTATTTGGAAAAAATCAGCCTTTATTGAGGAAGTGCCCCCCTCCCCCCCTCCTAGCCGATTCTTCTGCCTACACCACTGAGGGGAGGGGGTAAAGTCAATGATTATTATTGAAAAAATAACAAAAATTTTGGGCAAAAACAAGGGTATTATTGAATAGAGTAACTAGGGGTGTTCTGTCACTGGAAACGGCCTCTGATAGCTGGAGAGTCCCTAGGGTTATAATGTGAAAAACCTATATTATAAAACCTTTATTCTTGATAACATAGTACAATTAACTTCAGATTTCCAGAGAGACAGAGTGGGTTGTTTCAGGGTCCTTTATATACCCTAATCTCTATGTGACATATGTGTCACTTCGGACACCTCGGTGTGATACATGTGACAAGACTTATCCCATTTGTCATATGTAACTGGGAATCAAAAAGTGATAATTCTTGTCACCGGTCAGAATATGCGAATTTTGAGCACGGTATAAATTGTTCTTGGTGACAATCCTTGTCACTATGGTGACAAACTTTGTCACAAAAATTCGTATATTTCTGGCCGGTGACAAGGTCCTTATAACTGGCCAAAATATTTTCTGGCTCTTACACCGACTCTCGCCGGTGACAAGGATCGCTCATTGTCACTTGTGCATCCCCAGTTTTTACCAAAATTTTTGAAAAAACATGAGGGAGACCAAGTTAAAAAATGTTTTTGAAAAGGTCCCCATTCTTGAGGTCTGGCTACACCAGCGAAATTGTATATGTACTTACATAGCACTGAGCGAGGTGAAGCTGAAAGAATCAGAGACATTCCTTGATTCTGTCTTCTTAGCTTTTCACATTACAACACACTTGAGTCTTATAGGCCTTTTGTGTACTAACGTTCTAACCTTATCTCTAACAAACTGTATTCCAAGTTCTACCCCTCCTTGCTCAACCATAATTGCACCGTACGCAGTAGCAGGGAGCAATAGTGACGAGTGTGGGAACAGACATGGGGCAAGTGATGAAAACATGTGATCAAAAAAAATTTTTTTCAAGGAAATCAGATATTTAATAAGCAAGGAAGTCTCTTCCCTTTCAAAATTTCCCTTTCAAGACACTAGAATAAAAGCTAATCACCTGTTGAGCTTAATCCATCCGTTTCCTCATAATACAAATTTACTTCAACTGCATTAAAAACGATAGTTTCATTTGTAAAGATACCATGTTCATAAGTCTTTGATTGGTTTATGCTACTAATTTGTAATTGCCCACCAACTGGTACGTCTGCATATATTAGTTGAATGGTGATTTCTGCTATGCCTTTATTACACTTGATACTTTTTGGTGTATTTTGGGTCGACGAGTCTATGGGATAGTTACTTGACTGTATAATTCC
This sequence comes from Acrobeloides nanus, assembly GCA_900406225.1. Classification (NCBI taxonomy): domain Eukaryota; kingdom Metazoa; phylum Nematoda; class Chromadorea; order Rhabditida; family Cephalobidae; genus Acrobeloides; species Acrobeloides nanus. The sequence goes on from OZJO01000023.1 coordinate 37,991, forward strand.
CAATCCATAATCTTCAAAATCATACTCCGTGATATTAATTGCACTTTCCAAGGCTTCATATTCAATTGTGAGTGTTCCATTTGGTGGAATGATAAAGTTGATCAAATTTCCAAAAATAACAAATTTTTCCAAATGTGTTGAGTTTTCTTCGGAAAATTCAAATAGTTCATAGCTTTCATTATAAATAGTCGATAAAGTTTTGACTGTCGAGGGTCCAACATAGTTTATACTTGATATGTACATAATAGAAAGAAATGGATATGAACTTACATATGGCATCAGTATAGAAGATAAACAATTACCTGATGTATTTGCCGTAGCATTAAGAATGAGAGTCGTTTCAAATGGAAAAGCAAAATTTATAAAATTTGTCTCGTTACAATTAGAAAATTGCGCCTCTATTATGCGAAACACATAGTAGGACCAATCTGGCCAATCACTTGGTTGAATCTCAATATTTGTAGGGTTTATCGAAAAGCTTCTAGTGAAAGAGTTTATAAAGAATAATTGATCCGTGTAATGGTATGTTGTAACAATATTTGATAAGTTATGTGAATCGTAAATAAATTCAGAGAAATTCAAAGTGTTGACTGGGGCATTATTGGCTATCCATAATTGAAGTGTGCCAAAATTTGATACTAGACTAAATACATAGTCATTTTGTTTTAATTCATCCAGTACAACCAAGACGGGTAGCTCAATGTTCATTGAAAGCTCCTTAAAGGAAAGAAATCCCTAAAAAGGTTTCATAATAAAAATCATTTAAACTCGCTTAAATCAGTGTCAGAGAAATTTTTTCATGCATTAGAAATGCGCGCAAACGATTCCCAAACCCCTAGACAGCCGTTATCCGACGAAAATCTGAAATGTTGGTTCATTTTCGCTTCAATACACCCATCCCTTTCCCTGAATCAGTTTGCAGAGCATTTTCACGATTCGGCAATGCGCGCAATCAATTCCTCGCATAGAAAACCCCATATGCCATTAGTATACGTGTAATAACATCATATATGGGCAAGGGGGAACATTATCCCTCATTTTGCCGCATTCGTGAAAAAAAATTAAGTACCCAATTCTCATTTTTTCGAGCGAAGCGCAAAAAATTTGAGATTTTTATGTGAAAAATGCAAAATGAGTTATCAAAAAGTGCATAATTCGCCAAAAATAACATTCAAATCATGAAAATCGCCAAAAAAATTCGCATTTTTATATACCAAACTCGCGAAAATTCGATTTTGACCCAATTCACATTTTAGGTCGCTGATCCCATTCCTTGCCCGCGTGTGAATAACATAGACACATTCGTACCGTATCATCTTCTTCTCTCATCCGATTGGAACCAGGGATATCAAAGAACTGACCTTTTAGGTCAGTTAAAACTGACCTTAAGGAGTTTCAAACTGACCTATTCTTCCTTAGTTATATGCTCGTCAAATTTTTTCTCCTTGATAAGCTCGAACAAAAAATTATCGTTGTAGCTTGCGTGTAAACTTATCAAAAAGAAAAAATTTGGTGAACATATAATATAAATGAAAGGTCAGTTTGGGACTGATCTAGGTCAGATTGAAACTGAACTTAAGGAGTTTGAAACTTTTAAGATCAGTTTTAACTGACCTAAAAGGTCAGTTACCTAAAAAAATCTTCCTTATCTTTACCTTTGTATGAGATTCATAATCTAATTCTAATAGAAACCAGCAAAAATTCCCATTTGTTGGATAATAGCTGCACTTAGCTTCACTGCCAGTAGTATTCAAAGTTATGCATAGTTCATTTTCTTGAATGATAAACCTATTTGAGTAGTCATAAAAATATTCCATCTCATTTATATTTATAATCATAGAAGAAGAAGAATCAAATATCGGAAAATTATTCTTGCAATTCGTCATTATTAACCGAGAATTGCAGAACTGAAAATCTTGGGCATATTCAAAATTGATATAATCATTCGGATGAGCATAACTAATATTTATATGCCATGTGCAATTAACGCAAGGTATATTTAAGCAAATTATATCTTGTCTCGAATAATCTATAGGTAGAAACAATGAACTATTGATAGCATTTAAATAAAGTTCATTTGATTGCCAACATGATCCACAATCATTCACACTTATGTAGTCAAAGTTGATTAAATATATTTCTTGATTAAAGAAGAAATGATCATAATTACAAACACTTCCGAATTGGCTTGAATTAAAATATATGCAAAGTGACGTTTCTTGAGTGGCCATATCAATATTTAGAATATTATTAACATTTGAAGAATTATAGTTGAAAATCATACCCCCTTGGCAATTTGTTATCATTAGACTATAATTCGCGCAATTATTATCAGGACAATCGTTTAGAGTAGAATGGAGTTGACTAATTTCTATTACATCAAAATGGTTATCATAATCAACATGAATTTCCCAGTTACAGTTAATGCATTTAGAATTGGAACAATTGAAAGTACTGTTTGAAGTAACTGGTAGTATTTTCACATGATTCTGTGTGCTATTCATAGAATACACATTTGATCCATTAGTGCCGTTCGAAGAACACATACAATCCTGAGTTGTAGAAGTATCTTCATACCATGCTACTCCATGATAGTTCTGCGAAAATACTCTAACCAATACAGAAGCAAAAACATAGAGAAATGTGAAAGACATTTCAAAAATTCACTGTCGAAAAAATTAAAGACAACACTTAATTTGGTATTGATTTGGTCGGCTGTTATGTAACGACTTTAGCTTATTATTTTATCTAAATCATTGTCATAAGAAATAGAACCCAAAATACTTCACTTAAGGTGCTTATTTTATAGCTAGGAGAGTCAACAAAGGTGGGGTAAATTTTCGTTGACTTCATGATTTTAATCCTCGTTTTAAAATGTTTTTATCATGTTTTTTATTGTATACTTCTCATCATAAGTAAAAATCGAGTCACGGATTTTCGAAACGGACTTCCCAAAACGAAAAACGCTTTCGGAAAAAAATTTGGGTCGAAAAAACATTTCAATTTTTAGCATATTTTTTTCAAATTTTTCAATTTTTGGCGAATTTTTCAGTTTTTAGTACATTTTTCAATTTTATCGAATTTTTCAATTTTTAACACATTTTTTTCAAATTTTTCAATTTTTGACGAATTTTTCAATATTTGGCGAATTTTTCAATTTTTGACGAATTTTCGATTTTTGACTTATTATTCATTGGCAATTTAAACAATGTATTGTAATCATCTTCGTCAATTTTAAATCAAATTTTTATTAAAAATTTATAAATTTAAACAAAAAATTTTATACGTTGTGATTACGTAATCATTGACCTGATCCTCCCATAATCAATCGTAATCATTGGCTACCCCCTCCTTCCCACTTGATTACGTAATATTTGGATGACCCCTAAGTCGGTTTAAGGTCGGATGGGTCAATATAAAGTCGAACTTAAACCCCTGAAAGTTCGATTTTTTCTAGGGAAAATGGTGTCATTTTTGGGACAGAGTAAAACGAGTGAATCACCCGAGGTGAATGAAAACGGGTGAATGAAAAAATAAAACGGATGAATGCGGGTGAATGAGATTTAAAAGCCGATTTTTGATCTCCGCAAAGTGACTGTATTTTTATGCGCTCTAGATTTTTTATTCAAAAAATTTTTCTCCAATCCTCTTTCTTGAAATACTTTTCTATAAAATCCTTTAATTTTAGCGGAGTAAAACGGGTGAATCGAAAAAAGCAGAGTAAAGCCGGTGAATCGAAAAAAGGAGAGTTGAATCGATCGGGTGAATCAAATAAGCAAACTAAAGCTGGTGAATCGAAAAAAGAGAGTCACCTGCTTTAGTTTGCTTATTTGATTCACCCGATCGATTCAACTCTGCTTTTTTCGATTCATCCGTTTTACTCCGCTAAAATTAAAGGATTTTATAGAAAAGTATTTCAAGAAAGAGGATTGGAGAAAAATGTTTTGAATGTCTATTATTTTTGAAAGCGTTTTTAACCACGGAGACAAATGTTTGAAGGCAAAGTTAATATATCATAATTTGCGTCTTTTCACCCTCTAACAAATGCAATAAGAATTAGCAAACTGGGTCATATGATTTTGGAAAATTTGAGCATCACTTCGGGACACTTTCTTGTAAGACGTTGGATATCACTTTTGTGAATTTGGTGAAAAAATTTTTCATTTTTTGGACCAAGGGGTAAAAAGTAGAATTTTCAAAAAAATTCTCCAAATCAGCTGATTTTTCGTACACGGGGGTTTTTCGACATGAGAAATTCGAATCCGAAATAATATTTTTATTTTGAGCGCAGGAAAAATTAGACAATCGATTTTTAAATTTTTTTACATGCGATAAATTTTTACGTGCACGTAAAAGGCAATCACTTGGAACATAGCTGAATCAGGCAACGCTGCCTGATTCAATGAATTATTTATTGAAACAAATTGTCAATGATTATAAAATTTAAAATCGATGCTCAACCATCTTACTGGGAATTTTTTTACCAGAGTTTTTTCTTTTATACCCGTGTTATTGATAACAGCAAGACCAAAATCCGAGATTTTTGCTTGAAAATCGTTGGTTAGCAAAACATTTCGTGCTGTGTGAGCAATGTTAGCAAAACATTTCGTGCTGTGTGAGCAATGTTAGCAAAACATTTCGTGCTGTGTGAACAATGAAATCTCTGTGAACAATGTTCTTGGATGCGATGAATTCCATGCCCTTAGCAATTTGCCAGAGTATTGATATAATGGTTTTGAACGGTATCTCCTTTCTATCTTTCAACTTTTGCATCTTTACATATCTCAATAAATCCTCTTGAGCCAACTCGAAAACTATTGCCGGCTTGTCATTGATCATGCGCCAGCCTAGCATGCTTATAACATTTCGATCGTATTCTATTATTTTCATCGCTTCAATCTCTCGGAACAACTGCTCCACTTCATGGTCCCCAAAATGTAGTGCATGCTTCACAGCCACCTCGCAATCACGGAATTGTTGAGTTTCCACTAACCTGGATAATTTTGCCAATGGTACCAAGCCAGATAGAAAGCCTCTGTATACAGCTGAACAAACACCGGTACCTAGAGGCTTATCGTAATGGACAATTAGTTTTTCATTCTCGATAAAAAGTGCGTCGGAATTTTCTTTAAGTTCGATGTCTTCATTTGAGGTCTGGTTTTGCCTTTTGATGAAACTGAACATGAATGAAAAGCGTCTGGATGTGTTCTTGTTATATCTATGAAGATAGCAGTAAACGCCTAGAGCAACTGCAACAAAAATTATCCAATTTGAACAATGTTTTGGGTTATTGAAACGAAAACATGAATCAGAATTTTCGTTTCAATAACCCAAAACAATGTTCAGATTGGATAATTTTAGAGTCATTTTGCTAGCCTCATTTAGCTATAAAAATTGCTACAATGTTCATTTTATGAAAATTTAAAAAACTGATGCAAAAATCGATTTTTCCGCAAAAAATTCAAAAAAGTTTGTGTATTACAACGAAGAGCTTGTAACAAATTCAAAATTTCAAACGCAATTATCTCGAAAACTACAACGATTCAGAACATGCCATAAAAACAAAAAATGCTCCATTCTTCATGATCTTTCCGAATATATCATTTTTTCATATGATTGTAAATTACTGGACTGGTCCTTTAAGGACAGCCCTATACTAGCATAAAGAGTTGCATAAATTGTGATAACTATGAATAGTAGCAACTATAATAGTAACGACCTAAGCTAACTCAAAGAAAGTGGTGAGTAATCAAATGTTTACACCAACACTTATTAATATTATGACTCATTTTTATTATTAAAGTTATTCCTTAAGTTATAGGCCAACATGTGATTTATCAACTATTAATAGTTTTGACTAAATTATCAAAAAAGACTAGTATATAAACATCTTTTGCCTTTAGTCTTCATTCTATTCTTGAGTTTAAACTCTTTTTTAAAATTTGTTACAAGTCACTTTTTTTGTGTGATGCTAACAAGGCCAAATTTTCTCCCATTAACATCAGATAGTCACATGTTTGTAAAAGAGTATTTCTCTACCAATCCTAATCCATTGCGACAATTTTTCTCCATTTCATGCTGTCAACTTTGTAAACAAAGATTACCATCTATGTCGAATTCGATGGTTGCCGAATTGCATTTGTTAGAATTTCATGTGGACAAATTTGAAATTTATCAAAAGGCTATGAAATACAAATTTTTGAATATCGATTCAAAAAATTCGTAAATTAAAAAATTATGTAAATATAATGCTTGTTGTAAATGTTAGAAAAAATACTTTATTTTGTTAATAAATTCTATTGTTTACAGGGTGCGGCAAACGTTCTTGTGTTTTTTTAAAGACAATTTTCTCGGGAAAAATCACGTGAACTTTTGCCGCACCCTGTATTTTGAGAATAAAGATATATTAAAAAAAAACAATTTTTTTCAAATAAACACTTTTTATAAACACACTAAATTAATATTGAAAATTAGGGGGTTATTTTAGAGGAAATACGGTATATATAGCTAAAATGGCGAATCCTCGAGAAATCTTGAAATCTGAGAATGGATTTGGTCTAAAAGAGCTTCATAAAAGTTGAGATTAGGGGTCATCCAGATACTAAGTAATCAAGTAGGGGGGGGGGAGTCAGGTCAATGATTATGTAATCACAATGTATAAAAATTTTTTCAATTTTTTCAAATTTTTTCAATTTAAAACCAAATAACATTTGTCGTATATATCATTTTTTTTTAATAAAAATTGTTTATAAGGCTTTGATTTTTATTAAAAAATTTGGCCATTGATTACGTAATCATGGGGGGGGGGGGGTTAGCCAAATGATTACGGTTGATTATAAGGGGAGGGTCAAAAAACGCGAAAATTTTGATTACGTAATATCTGGATGACCCCTTACATGACGACGAGTTTGAGGAATGGTTAAAGGATATTAGTTTGCTTCATAGAGCTAAATATCTAGTCGATAGTTGAATTGTTCTGTTTTTGAGTTGTTTTCTTGATATATAAATTTGTCTGTTTTTTCACAATTTGTGAAACATTTGACGTGAAAATAACATCAGAATCGTGTTTCTCATGTAAAGCATTTTTCGAACAAAATTTTGGAAGTTTTGATACCATGTTGACTGGCTTTCCCCAGCCGAAGTAGCTCCGAAATTTTTGTAGGATTAAATTTCAAGATAAAGAAAATGTTTTAAACAACTGATTAATTCACAATTTAATCAGAATATCATTTAGTAAACATTTACATACAAGCATGTCCCCATCAAACAATCAGAGACTAACAGGTATTGATGGTTGTGTCTAAAAATTTATAATTTTGGTTTATAATTAAATTTTTATAACAATTTTTTATAATTAAATTTTTATAAAAAAATTTTATAAAAAATTTTTTTATAAATTATTTGAAAAATTTAGTGAACACATATAAGTTTTTTCTCTTTGATAAGTTCGAAATAAATAAAAATTTCAATGTGTCTCACTTTTCTGTCGAACTTATCAAAGAGAAAAAACTTATATGTTTTAAGTTCACTAATTTTTTCAAATAATTTATAAAAAATTTTTTATAAACATTTTTTATAAAAATTTAATTATAAAAAATTTTTATAAAAATTTAATTATAAACCAAAAATTATAATTTTTTAGACACAATCGTATTGATTGATCGGGCGAGGCCCTCTCTTTTTAGTTTAATCGATTACACAACTAAACTTAATTCGTTTTCCTGGTACGTTCTTGATTGAATAATCGTGATAAGTTAGGAAACATCAGGGCCAGAATTGTTTTTGTGTCTTTTTCATCCATATTATTAAAGGACCAATGCACTTGAACCGAATTTTTGTTCAAACGTAGAAAAGAAAGTTCGCGTTGGGATAACCACTTTTTGCTTTAGAAGTAAATCCCAATTCGACAACCCTGGGGAGATATTTGTCATAGAAAATTGCATTAAAATTTCAAACGTGTTTGTGTATTAAAGCAAAGGGATTGATGCCATTTGAATTCCTGATCCAAATCTGTTTATTGAAACGAATTATTTTAAAAAGTCCATTTTTACAAAGATCTTAAAATATAAAATGAACATTGTAGCAATTATTTATAACTCTATGAGACGAATAAAAGGATACAAAAATATCCAATTTGAAAATTGATTTGAGCTATTGTTTCATGTTTTCTTTTTAATAACCCAAATCAATGTTCAAATTAGATATTTTTGGAGTCATTTTATTCATCTCATAGAGTTATAAAAAATTGCTACAATATTCATTTTATGAAAATTTTAAGATCTTTATAAAAATGGATTTTTAAAAATAATTTGTTTCAATAAACAGATTTGGGTCAGGAATTCAAACAGCATCAATCCCTTCGCTTTAATACACAAACACGTTTAAAATTTTAATGCAATTTTCTATGTCAAATATCTCCTCAGGGTTGTCAAATTGGAATTTACTTTCAAAGTGGGCATCCAGATATTACGTAATCAAGTAGGGGGGGGGGAGAGGGTAACCAAATGATTACGGCTGATTGCGGAGGGGGGGGGGTCAGGTCAATGATTACGTAATCACAATGTATAAAATTTTTTGTTTCAATTTTTTCGAATATTTCAATTTTTTTCGAATTTTTTCAATTTTTTTCGAATATTTCAATTTTTTCGAATTTTTAATTTTTTTTTGGGGTAGCCAAATGATTACGCTTGATTACAGAGGGGAGGGGCTAAAAAACCGAAAATTTTGATTACGTAATATCTGGATGGCCCCAAAGCAAAAAGTGGTTACTCCAACGTGAAATTTCTTTTCCGCTTTTAAACAAAAATTTGGTTCAAAAGTGGACTGTTTTTAAATATACTCTTTGATATTATGGCTCAAACTAATCCATATTATGAAGTACGAATTGATGAAAATACCATGTTGAGACTGCCCACGAGATATATGGAATTGAAGAAAATAGGAAATGGTGCGCAAGGGATGGTTTTGTAAGTTTTTCGTAAATTGAGATTATTCCAAAAATCTGGATTTTTGAATCTTTTTATCGATTTTTTCAAAAGTTTTCAAGTTTTCTTACCAAAATAATTTCTAAAGATTTTTTTAGAAACTGAGAAAATTTTTTATTTTCACAAAAAGTACCGGGGGTCGAGTGCCTATGGCGCTCGCAGAATCACCGAAGTGACTCCTAGCGGCACAACTCTTTTCTGCGATCAAAATTGAAAAATTCCTTCGAAATCGTGTTCCATATACTCGAAAATCCCCGAGTACAAAAATCAGCCGATTTGGAGAACATTTTGAGAAAATCGATTTTTTGTCCCCTAGGTTTTTACCTCCCCCCTGGTAAGGGTACCCGTAAAGTCAAAATTCACAAATTCCTTCGGATTCGTGTTCCCCATACCCAAAAAACCCCAAGTACAGGGTGATTCACATGAACCCGTACACTCGAATATTCTATTTTTTATCGATATTTTCAATTATATTTTATTTGAAAATGAAACATAACAACAAAAAAACAAGTAACAGCTATTCGAAGTGGCTTCCTTCTGCTTCGACGCAGGCCTTGAAGCGCTTGGGGAAGTCATCCACTATCTTCATCAGAGTTTCCACCGATATTTCGTCCCATGCCTAGGTTAGCACTTGCTTCAAAGATTCAACTGTTTTGATCATTCCCTTCGCACGCTGGATGTTCCTCCGATTTCGAGAGCTTTTTTCGGGTCTTCCTTTTGGCTTGTTCTCGTGCCTCCCACTTTCTTCGTAACGCTTGATATGGTCTGAGATGGTCATTACGGGGACATTAAGAAGTTCCGAGATTTTCCTAATCAATAAGCCTTTTTCATGAAGTTTAATCATAGCAGGTCGCATTTCAGCCATTTTTTGTCAGTAAGTAAGCTTCTTATATATGTTACCGTCATCTCTGAAAGTTCATATGCTTAGGCAATTCTGAAACTTTCAGCATTACCGACTTTCAGAGATGACAGTAACATACAGGGTGTTTCAGGTGAAATGTACCTATTTTATGAATTTTTAAAAAATTTTTGCGCCAATTGATTCAGCGACCCCAAAAATGGTAGTGTACCAATTTTCGTGAAAAACTTATTCTTGGATTTCGAATAAAAAAACTTTATTGAAGGGCTGGAGTTCGAACCAGCGACGTTAGCGCTCATGCACATTGTGGTATATTTGAGCTTACATGCACCACAATGTGCATGAGCGC
>OZJO01000025.1:0-19016 GCA_900406225.1 Acrobeloides nanus
GAAGCACTTAGAACACTCTAACATATTGTAATGGTAGGTAGATAAGATAACCCAGGGAACAACACATTCTGATAAAACATCTCAAGGACTACAGTAAGCTGGCTATAACACGGGACCGCATATTGATAAACAGGAAATTGTTGGATTGAGTAGTGAAAAATTCATGGAAACCCGGTAAATGGTATATGGTATGGGCAAAAGCGCGATAAGTTTGATAAATTTTGATAAAAACTTGAAATGCTGTTTAGATAGAGATATTTTGACAATAACTGTTAACTGACCAACCTAAAAAAGTTTAGCCCCTCCCCACCCCACTACATACCTAACCTTCAAAAGTTTTGATAAAACCCATTTCTGATAAATTAGGGGATAGTTTTGAACCAAGAAAAGCTAGACAAACGTGGATAAAAACCCAATAAACTCATTCTCATCGCACGGGGAACATGGAACATTTAGATGCATCGCAACTTTCCAAATAGACCCATAAACTAATTTCCCAACAACATAACTAAACTTTCTTCTATTGACCAGCACCTAACCTTCTGACACGGAATTGATAAAAACGGCCAAAAACCCATTGCTCGGTAGAAAAGGATAGTAACCGCCACACACAAAATTTCAACTTTCTGACGTTTTCATCGCATATGACAGGGAGGGGGACTGACGCATTATTGTGGATAAGCTTAACGCAGAACATCGCGAAGATTCAAAATTTTCATGGCATATCGACTAAAAACTCGTTAGCACAACATTTTTCATACTTGACATAATAGTTTTGGTAATAACCCTTCGATCACTTGACTCTAATATAAGACCCGAAATAGAATAATCACTTTTCCATACAACTTTTTAGAAGTAATTTTTCTCACAGAACATGTTGGAACATGGATATAGGATTTTGAAGGGGTGTTGAACATTAGAACACAAATATATGAATATTCTTGGCTATGGGGGAGATGAATACTAAAGATGAATAAACAACAGAACGGGGGTACCTTTTTGGTTTCAATACAAATAAGGACTTTCGTAGAAGTTATTTAGGATTAGCTTTCAAAACATAGAGTTCTTTGATGGATATCGAATTTTGAATAAGTATATATGTTGAATAGGAGTAGCAAATTGTAAAAATAACCAAAATTTTTGCATTTTGAGCTTAGGGAACGGTTTTTGAACAAAAAGCTTTGACCCGAGGACGCACACTTTTAAGCTTGGCAAAACATGGAACTTTAGTCGGAGAAAACATGGTAAAAATTTTTTCATAATGTTGGAATTCTGACCCATATCAACTAGTAGCCGAATAGAAATAGCGCTTTTCTCAACTGATGCCGCAGAAATAGGACTTGATTTTGGAAATTACGACCGCGTCGAGTGATTTAGATTTCGAAATACTTCTAACCCAAACAATCATGTTGAAAGAAATTTCTAGACTCAGTGATGAATGAATATGTCGCTTGCAAATTTAACCCATCGAAGTTGTGTATTGAACGGATTTCGCTTCAAATGGAGAACCCCAATCATGATCAACCGTCTTTGAACCAGATCAACTTTTTGGACTTTGTGCATGGATAAGAGATTTTGTTGTTCGAACTCTTGCATGGAATTTGAATTGAAACATGGTATGGAACATGGAATGGTTGAATGGCGCCCAGGGATGAACCTTTTTCGCAGATTTTGTGAATTTTTGGGTTTGTTGGTTTGAGAAAGAGAATTTGTAAACGCATTCATTCATTCGTCATCAACACTAAACTCGAAAACATTTGGCATTATAAGCAAACCTTTCGACATTCAATAAATTTCTTCAAACATGAACTACAGGAATTTTCGGAATTTACATAAGCGACAGGGATTTTCGGACTTAACATGAGCAACAGGAATTTTCGCTGTATCTTTTACATGGAGCAAAAACTTGAAATGACATTTGACTGGCATTGCGCTTCAAAACGGTAATGGATATGGCTTAGATTTTAATTGGATTTCGCATTAGATCATTTTTTCTTGTTTCGAAATGAACACTCTTGACCCGGAAATCTTGGAATGGTTTTTGAAATTTGACGCGGTGAATGGAACACTGGAGCGGATTTCGAAAACACTTGATCGGAACATTTCGCTTCATATGGAGAAATTGTGGATAGTTGAATGGCGCCCAGGGATGAGCCTTTTTTGCAGATTTTTTGAATTTGGTTTGAGAAAGAAAATTTGTAAACGTATTCACTCGTTCGTCATCAACGCTAAACTCGAAAACATTTGGCATTAGAAGCAAACCTTTCGACATTCAACCAATTTTTCCAAACATGATCTACAGGAATTTTCGGAATGAACGTGAGCTAATGGAATTTTCGCTGTAATCTTTACATGGAACAAGAACTTGATATGACATTTGACATAATTGCGCTTCAAAACGGTAATGGATATGGCTTAGATTTTGATTGGAATTCGCATGAGATCATTTTTTCTGATTTCGAAATGAACAGTCTTGACCCGGAAATCTTGAAATGGTTTTTTGAAATTTGAGGCGATGAATGGAACACTGGAGCGGATTTCGCTTCAAATGGAGAAATTTGGGATGGCTGAATGGCACCCAGGGATGAGCCTTTTTTGCAGATTTTTGAATTTTTGGATTTGGTTTGAGAAAGAAAATTTGTAAACGCATTCATTTGTTCGTCATCAACACTAAACTCGAAATATTTGGCATTCGAAGCAAACCTTTCGACATTCAACATTGAGCTACGGGAATTTTCGCTGTGATCTTTTACATGGAGCAAAAACTTGAGATGGCATTTGACTAACATTGCGCTTCAAAACGGTAATGGACATGGCCTGATTGGATTTTCGTTTTTTTCGAAATGAACACTCTTGACCCAGAAATCTTGAAATGGTTTTTTGAAATTTGACGCGGTGAATGGAACAATTGAGCGGATTTGAACGGATTTCGCTTCACATGGAGAAGTTTTGGATGGTTAACACGAAAGAAAATTGCCGAAATGCTTGACCCAAAAATGGAAAACGGTGACCAAATATTTTATAAAAACCATGAGATTTTGAGAGGTTGTCGAAACAATAACTGAAATGGTTGGCATGGAAAGCATGAACAAATGGTTAGCATGGAAACTGACGAGTGGCTTGCGATAAAAATAACCCATGAATGTTTTTGAAGAATTTGCCCATAACATGTTTGTTTTGAAAGGTAGTTGATTGTTTTGATAGAAAGGTAGTTGATTTGTTTTTGATAAGGCATGGAAGACGAGATAATAGTGGTTTTGAACGAGTTTCGCTTCACATGAAGAAGTTTTGGATGGTTAACACGAAAGAAAATTGTCGAAATGCTTGACCCAAAAATGGAAAACGGTGACCAAATATTTTATAAAAACCATGAAATTTTGAGAGGTTGTCGCAAAAATAACTGAATTGGTTGGCATGGAAAAATGGTAAGCATGGAAACTGACGAGTGGCTTGCGATAAAAAGAACCCATGAATGTTTTTGAAGAATTTGCCCATAACATGTTTGTTTTGAAAGGTAGTTGATTGTTTTGATAGAAGATAAGGCATGGAAGGCGAGAAGTAGTTTTGAACGAGTCTCGCTTCAAATGGAGAAGTTTTGGATGGTTAACCCGAAGGAAAATTGCCGAGATTCTTGACCCAAAAATGGAAAAACGGTGACCACGAATTTGAAAAACCATAAAATTTTGAGAGGTTGTCGCAAAAATGACTTGGCATGGATGTTGCAAAAATGACTTGGCATGGAATGTAAACAAGTGGCTTGCGATAAAAATAACCCATGGATATTTTTGAAGAATTTGCACATAACATGGTTTGAAAGGAGCTGATTGTTTTGATGAAAAGCAAGGAATGGAGGAATAGTGGATGGCGAGAAAACGTGCAGTTTTGCTTGTTATTGTTTTCATGGAATCCCTAGCAGCGCTATTTTGCTCGAATCTTGCACATAAACATGGATAAAATTGACTAGATTTTTGAGCGAACGATTTATAATTGCATTTCATTCATCACCAAAACGAACACTAAAATTCAATCATTTTTCAACTAATCAAACCTTTTCCGAAATTTTTCTATTTGGGGCAGGACTTGAACATGGTCTTGAGAAGACTTGTTAGATCGTTTTTCATGGAAAGAGGCTAGCACAACTTTCAATCGACTCTCGCGTTTTTCGTTTTCTATATTCGTAAACATGGAGTTCTGTATTTTGAACACAAGGACACAAACGGGCCTAAGGCGCATTATTTTTGACAGATGAAATTTATTTTAAAAAAGTTGACCTTGATCTCTAAAATCCTTTTGTTTTTTGCTTAAAGACCTACTATCCATCATCAGAGATTTCATAAAAAGATAAAACCCGATTCCTACACACATTTTCTAGATTTTGATTTTTGTGACTTCAAAAAAGTTGGCTTAGCATTCGGAGTTTGTTCAGATTTTCAAGCACGAATGTTTCTCATGGGGAGGTAAGAAAAAGACCCAAGCTTCTAGATGGTATAAGAAAACGACTCAGGCTTCTAGATGAGCATGGAAAGGCATGAAATTTTTCGAAATTTTGATGAAACACTAAATATTTTTAGAAATGTCGAAATGCCCACTTTTTCAAATGACGTTATTCTCTTGAAATTTTGACATGAAATGCGAGCCCTCCTAAATGACGAATCTTTTGAACATTAAAAGGAACCTGTCTTCTGAGATTTCGAAATTGGGCGCAAAAATTCGTAAAGCGATCATATATTTTGAAACTCATATGTCTGGTGCCCGGATTTCTACACAGGAATTTTCAAGAATGGCTCAAACATCATCCACCCACACGCATTTTTGTTGTAAAAACTTGTAAAGAACATGATTTATTTTGGCTAACACATTTTGCTATAGAAGTTGTGCTAAACCGCTAAAGGGGGTTAAGCTATATATCTTATTTAGTACAACACAAATGGCATTAAAAAAAAATTTATACTTGCTACCAAATCTACGCCTCCAGATCAAGGGTAACCACCGAAAATTTTTTTCTCGCATTCAAAAACAAACAACTCAATTGAACATGAAACGTTTCATTTGGGTTGGCATTGGTTGAGTAAGACCGAAAATGTGTGAACTTTAGAACCGGATCCCTTGGGCTGCAGGTAGACTATTGGCAAACGGAACACTAAGATTAGATTTCTCATTAGATACTTCACTCAGAATTGAGATTTTGGGAGACGCTTCCGACTTGTCACTTTACAGGAACGCATTGACGCTAGCTTCGTAAAAATTTTGCAAGATTTCTTTTTAGATAGAATTGCTGTTTTTAGATAGGCTTGAAACTCTTCAAAGATGGGAGAAAACCTCTACGCTCGGATGTTCTAGGGCTCGGCTGGGTTAAAAGAAGAAACTCGTTTGGTTGAATGTATCCATACTATCACGAAAAACTCAGAAAGCTGATGACACTCATAGAACTCGACTTGTTATAGCATTCTAAAATGTGTAACCTAGGCGCTATGCACAGAAAAATAAAAAAATAATGATTATCCAGAAA
The DNA here is from genome assembly GCA_900406225.1 of Acrobeloides nanus. Classification (NCBI taxonomy): domain Eukaryota; kingdom Metazoa; phylum Nematoda; class Chromadorea; order Rhabditida; family Cephalobidae; genus Acrobeloides; species Acrobeloides nanus. The sequence continues at coordinate 5,510 of OZJO01000025.1, forward strand.
ATGATTTTCAAAAAAGGTGGACCGGAAGATTTTTACTCAAAATGAAAGGGCAAAATTCAATTTTTGAAAGTCCAACCAAATTTTTTTAGAAAATTTCTTTTCGGAAAACCTCACTTTCTGGATAAACTATCACATAACAATAAATTTTAAAAAAATACTCACGTCTCTAAAAATCCACAATATGGCCAAGATTGGCATTTCTAGGCAAAAATTTTCCAAACCTTTTTCCACCAGTCACACGTACATCACAAGACACCCACGGCTCGTGCTACTACCGTATTCCCATCGTGAAGACAACACGCAACTCAGCAGCAGCGACGAACATTTGGTAGGAAATTGGCATAGAAATGTTGAGAGCACGAAGCGAGGAACTGAAACGACCGAGAAGTGAGCTCCATTTGTCAGACCTGTTTTCTTAAATATCCTTCGGTGGGCAGTACGCACGCAAGGCGGTCCATTTCATTCTTTCGAAAATGGCTGACATATAGCAATAATCGATCGATATCGCACGACCAACGTCCTTGCTCAGCTGTATCTTTCCTCACTGCCAATCACACTCGCAAGTAAATGGAGAGAGATGTCGAGTCTTTGACATACTAGCCCTCTTATAAATGCCTCTTTCGAAATGCTATTTCGCAAAAACTTGCCAGAACATTCCACCCACAGTGTGCATAATTTAGTGACGTATTTTTACATCCTTCGGGGTGAAGAAATACATAAACAGAATTTGGTCGTGTAGTCATGCGATTCTATTAATGCATGTAGGAGGAATGCAAAAATAGAATAATTTCGTTGAAAATATTTTTTAATAACGTCAACCTTAATCAAAATGCGTCACAGGAACAGTACAAAATATGACAAGATAAAAATATCTTTGGTAAGAGTACAACACCAATTCACTGATTTCCAAAAAACAAAAGCCACAATAGATTTTCTGGGGTCTATTGTTGTACTTGATTAGTGACAAGTTACAAAAATAAAGGGAAAGAATCGACAAGTTGGCACATGAAAAGTGACAAGTCCACTAAAAACCGACTAAGTTTGTCACAATTTTGACAAGTGATAAGTCAAAAGTGACTAACCTTTTTTGCTTAATCAGTTTTTTTCGACAATGATCCGGAGCTTTTTTTTGAGATTAAAACTTCTTTTTTATTCCATTTTTGCGTGCTCAAGTTTCAACACTAAAAGTTACTTTCAACTATAAAAACTCAACAAGGGCAAAATAAGGAAATCGACAAGAAAGATTGATAAAAATCGAATTTTTCAACACGTTTCGACAATTTACCGATAGTTTTTATTAACAACTTTATACTCGATAGAAGTCTTTAAGAAAGACCGGATTCCAATACCCCTCTGTAAATGAAACAACAGAAATATCAAACTCAACATAAAATAAACATTTTTTATTATAAACTAGGATTATTCATTTTCTTTATTCGGCGTCATGAGGGTTTCTCCAAGTTGTTTCAAGATTTCTCCTCTATAGTCATCGAAATCGCCATCAATTTCAAACACACCCTGAAAAATACAGTTGTCATAAGATTATCACGGATTTGGGAAATTCATAGTCGATTAGCAGGATCTCCTTTGTCACCCCACTAACAGATTAGGCTTGCAATTTTTCCAATCTCTTTTTAAAATCACCAGATGCTCGAAAGCGTACCTGATTTTCAACAATCCATAATTGACATTCGGTAGCTCGAATTAGCCGTTCATCGTGAGTCACCATCAACACTCCACCAGTATAGTCTTCAATCGCCGCAGCTAAGGCTTGAATCGATTCAATATCCAAATTATTCGTTGGCTCGTCCTAAAATAAGCATTACAGAGTGAGCCAAAAAACCGTGTACTTTTGCGTTTTTTTGGCGAAAATTTTTCAAAAATCGCATGAAAATAACCCTTATAGGTTATTTATTGAAAAAAATTTTTTTTAATTTTTCACCAAAAAATGCAAAAGTATGGTTTTTTTGCTCACCCTATAAATTACATAAAAAATTAAGATAAAACATACCAAAATAAGAATATCCGGGGATGATAAAGACAATTCCGCCAAAGCAACACGAGACTTTTGGCCACCCGAGAGGTCTTTTATTTTCACAGTATGAGAAATTCCGGGTAGACCAGTCATGCCGAGGTTCTTTCGTGCAATTTGAGGATCAATTTGGAATTTCGTCACGAGATATTCGACAGCAGATTGTTCGCCGTTCAACGATTCGTTCGCGTGCTGATCGAACCAGCCAATCTTCAATTGCCGATGCTTGCGAACTTCGCCTTCTTTCTAAAAGACCCAAATTCAAAATCCGAAGTCGCCATCACGTTCGATCTGGCAAGTTAAGCAACGTTGAGCCCGCAGTTTCGATCCCACTAGGGCAAAAATTTTGATCTACAAAAAACGTTTCTTACAATGGAGCAAAAATTACTTCATTCTTTGTAAGGAAAGTTTTTGCATATCGAAATTTTCGCCAAAAATTTTTTTCACCAAAAAGGTCGCAAAATTTTCCATTTTTTCTACAAAAATTGTAATTTTCTGAGCATTTTCAGCTTAAAAACAAGCGTTTATCAAAAAAAAATTTCGCCTGTGGCGCTGAATTTTACGTTGACTAAAGTTTTTCACCAAAATTGTCCAAAAATTTTCACACTTCAACAAAAAAAGACCCAAATTTGACATTTTTAAATCAAAAGTTCTTCATTTTCAGCTATAAACAAGCATTTTTCAACAAAAAAAAATTCGCCTGCAGCGCTGGTTTTTGTATTCACTCAAGGATTTCAACAAAATTTTCGTCGAAAATCAAAATTTTATGCGCCCTCTTAAAAATGAGTGTTTTTTTACCGGTTCAAGTTTTCCATAAAGAAGTTTCAGCAAAGTCGATTTTCCTACACCATTCGGCCCAACAATGGCTATTCTCGAATCCATATCCACACCAAATTCCAAGCTTTTAAACAAAATCTTATCACCGTAGCCAAATGTAACATCTAACAAAAAAAGGTAAATTATTATTAGTAAAACAAAATCCGAAGCTACTTCGGCTCTTATATCTCTCTTATTAGGCTCTTATAAAAAGTCGAAAAAAACCGAAAAACCATTGAACGTGGTCTAAAAAAAACAATTCTATTTTTAAAAATTTTCTCAAAAATGACCCTATTAGAGGTAATTTTATGAGGAAACACGCTAGTATTGTTATTTTTGCGTAAAAACGCTTACATTTTTTCGAAAATCGAATCATTGAAGACAAAGAAAGTACATATTTCAAAAAAGCTAATATGCAAAAATTCGATTTTTCGGATTTTCGACTGTTTCTGATTTTTTCGGTTTTCACAATTTCGGTTTTTCCGACTTTTTCTAGTTTTTTTCGGGTTTTCCGACTTTATTAGGTTTACGACTTTTTCTGGTTTTTTTCGGTTTAGGTATAAGAGCCGAAGTAGCTCCTCCCAAAATCCTACTGTGAAGCCCCAACACTGGTGGCGGTAACTTTGGTGGTTCTGGAAAAACAAATTTGACGGTATATTCTTTGATCCGCTGAATGAGCTCTGGTGGTGGTGCATCATCTAAACCAATACAAATGCCATCAAGATAGCAACTTCAACAAATTTTACCTTCATCGCCCATAGTCGAAGAGCCTTTCTTTCCTTTCGTTTGCTTGTTTTGTTTCGCAGCCATTCGGTTCTTGATGTCTTCCGTAGCTTGTTTCGAACTCTTGCCACCCTTTTTCAACGCAGTCAACTGTTTTTGTTGATTTTCATACGCCCGCAGGTGTTCTTTCATTTTCTGGTCGTACATTTTCTTGAAGCTAGCTGAAAAAATGGCACTTTACTTGATAAAAACAAAAATCTTAGGTACTAATAAGGATTAGCGAGCCCACTAGACGTTAATTTTTTTACTTTTTTTCTTTGGAAATGACCTCTCTAGGGGTAACTTTATGAAGGAAATCGATTTCGCACATTTTCAAACCTTGAAAATGCTTCCGTCATCTCGATTAAGGATATTTTAATGAAGCAAAAATGGAAAATTTTTTTCGAATTTTGACCATTTTGCTTCAATACAATATCCTGAATTGGGTCAGGAAAGCATTTTCAAGATTCGAAAATGTGCGCAATCGATCTCCTACATAAAGTTATCCCTAGAACGCTCATTTCTAAAAAAGTAAAAAATTCACGTCTAGTGGACTCGCTAATCCTTAGTAGTACCAAATCTTACAATAATTCCCCTTGTAATAATACAATTTCATATCCTGGAGATGAATAATATCCGTACAAATGTTGTCCNCATTTCTAAAAAAGTAAAAAATTCACGTCTAGTGGACTCGCTAATCCTTAGTAGTACCAAATCTTACAATAATTCCCCTTGTAATAATACAATTTCATATCCTGGAGATGAATAATATCCGTACAAATGTTGTCCACGAAGCTTTGGTCGTGAGAAACAACAAGTAGTGTCTTTTTCCACTGTTGCAGATAACTAAATTCGTGCATTTATTACCATTTTCATGGCTAGATTTATAGTTGGCTAAGTGGCAAGTTGCGCAAAAGTTATCTTTGAACGATGAGGGTTCGGTCCCCGGGGGGGGGGAGATTCGAAATTTTGTAAAGTAGAGAATCAAACAAAGTTGATAAAGCAGAAACCTCCGTTTTTTGGCGAAAATTTTTCAAAAACCGGTATTTTTGAATATAAAATTTTTTTGACAATTTTTCACCAAAAAACGCAAAAGTATGATGTTTTTTTGGCTCAACCTGTAATAGAAACATTTCTGACTTACTTATCCAGCCAAATAACGGCATTTAAATCTAAATGATTGGTAGGTTCGTCGAGAAGAAGTAATGTCGGCTCCAAAAACAAAGCTCTTGCCAATGAGATACGCATGCGCCAACCACCAGAAAAAGCCTCAACTGGCTTATCTTGCATTTGGCGATCAAATCCAAGACCCGCTAAAATACGTCGAGCTTTTGGTTCAGCGGCGTCAGCACCAATATTCCTCAGCTCGTCATGGACTTCTTTAAGGCGTTCATTCACAGTTATGTCTCCATCTTCCAACTTTTTAGTCAACTCTGCTTCTTCTTCCAAAAGGGCAAGACGAACTTTATCAGATTTTATCACAGTGTCTATTGCCGATGTTTTATCGACTTCGATCTCTAAACACAGCAGCACAATTAACTGGCTTTAGCAACATCGAAAAAATACCTTGCTCACAATATAATACGTCAATATGAGGAGGAATATCCAATTTCCTAGCGGCAATGTGTTTAAGCAACGTAGTTTTACCCATTCTAAAAATAGTAGTGATAACGTTATATGGGATGATAACGTTATCACATGATAAGTGATAACGTTGATCACTGTCAAGAAAAATTGAGTATGCGCAACTTTGTCATCACATGGGGTGATAACATTATCATTGTTATCAAAATGCGTTATCACTTATCACACTCTTTTATCATTATCACTTTGAACATCACTAGTTCACGCAGCCCACCCCCGAAGGGCTGCGTGAAATAGCAGAGAAAAGCTTATACCCATTAGGTCCAACTAAACCATAACGACGTCCAACAGCAATCTTTAGATCAGCTTTATTAAAAAGCTGGCGTCCTTGAGCAGAAATATCAAAATTCTCAACAACGATGTCCACAGCGTGTTCCTGTTGAGCGGCCCTAGCAGTACTTTTGACTTGTTGTGAAACTGTAAATTGATGTCCTAATTGAGCTCCGGCACCAATACCGCCTCCTTCTAAACAAAACAATTTAAGCCAACCAATTACAAGGTGTTTCAAAAAACTGCCATTTGGTCATTTTTTGGAAAAAATTTTTTCTCCAAAATGACTCATTAGGGGTATTTTTATGCAAGAAATCGATTGTGCGTTTCGAAACCCCTTGAAAACGCCTGAAATATACGATTTTCGTATTTTTTTCAATTATTTTCGGTAGGAATTCCTATTTGAAAATACGAAAATTGGATATTTCATGGTATGGGATGCGTTTTCAAGTTTTTTCGATGCGCGCAATTGATTTCTCGCATAAAAATATCCATGTGTTATTTTGAAAAAAAATCTTGGAAAATCTTCTTCAAAAAATGACCAAATGGAGGTTTTTTGAACACCCTGTAATTCCATTCAATTTTTTTATAAATCTAATTTATTCTTGCATATTATTTCTTGCAATGGAATATAGACTAGGCTTAAGTTTAGGCATAGGCTTAAACTTAGGCTTAAGCCTAGACCTAAGCCCGTGTTTAATTTGATAAATAGTAGAAAAGTAATCTCCATGATTAAACCTACCTCTTTCTTCGCCATTTTGAGCTGATCCAGGTTGTTCAACTAGAGAACCCATAGCACGTAATTCATTCTCATATTCGGCCTTTTTTGCAGCTTTCTTTAGATCTTTCCGGGAAATTTTCTTCTCGCCAACGTTCATTTCTTTAACACCTGTGTTTATGTCTTCCATTTTTATTCTTAAGTCTGTATTTAATAGACCTAAGAATAAAAATGGAAGACATAAACACAGGTGTTAAAGAAATGAACGTTGGCGAGAAGAAAATTTCCCGTAAAGATCTAAAGAAAGCTGCAAAAAAGGCCGAATATGAGAATGAANGAGCCTATACATTTTGAAATCAACAATATTTTTCAATGGAAACATTGCCTGATTTGCAATAAAGTTTGAGTATTGACACGATCATTTAAAATAACGAATTTCTTAAAAAACGCGAACTCGGGATCTTTCAAAAAAACAACCTATACACGTTCCTGATTCAATAAAAACATTCCATGGTGGTCAAAAAAATTTCGATTATACAATGGACACGATAGATGAAGTGGCACAATAGATTTCAAAATATTTTTTATATTTTGAAATTTTGACGAATTTTTCAATTTTTGATGAACTTTTACAACAAAAAAATTTTTTAAAAAGTTAAACACAAAAGTTGTCCAAAAATATGTGCCCCACAACTTTTTCCTTGGCCACTTTTTATGAAAAAATATAAGGATACATCTTTGAGAGCCCAGTTTTTAAAGTGGGCTCTCAAAAAGTTTGAGTATTGACACGAAAACATGAGTTACGCTCAAAAAGACTTATTGGATCGTATTCTTCATACATTCTTGCTTACTACTGAAAAAATTTTTCATCGAAAACGACCGAAAAATGCTGATTTTAGATGTATTTTTTGAGCCGCAACAACTTATGAAACAACCCAATAAAACTGGTGTTTGTATGTTGGCTTTATGCCAATTTATTTTTCAAGCATTTTCGTTTTGTTAAAAAATCATTCTTGAAGACAGGAAGAGGTTTTCTGCACATATTTGATTCGAGATCCTTCGAATTTGTTGCATGTTATTAGCTCACAAGGAAAGAGAGATAGAAAATATTGGAATATTTGGCATTTTTATTTTTAGCTTAAAAACTATCATTTGTCACAAAAAAATTTCCTGCGGCGCTGGTTTTTTAACTTTCTTAAAAATTACACCCAATTTGCGTATCGTGAGGACCTTGTTCCCCCCCCTACTTGTGCACCTATGGCTAACTTTATTCTTCATATCGAAAAACGGTAGAAATTTCAAAAGGAAAATATATAGCCCTCAAAAACATAAATTTTCGAAAAAAGCTCTAAACGACGTCTTTTTAGTCTATTTTTTATTGGTTCTAAGCCAAAAATTATCACAGAAAGCACTTTTCTAGGGTAAATTGGTGGTGGGGAATCGATTCCCGGTGTTATTTTTCGGTTTTGACATCATCCAAGGGTGTTTTGGGCGACTTATACTAAAAATTGAACTTTTCGGGTATGAAACAACTATTTCACGCGAAATGAAAAACATAGAAAGGTTCAGCATGGTCGATTCTACTAAAATTACGAAGGAAATGAAAAAATTACGAAAATTGAGCGAAAAAAATTGAAATTTAGTGAAAAAATTAAACATAGAAAAAATACATAAAATTCAATTTTTCGACCTCTAGGATAGAGAATTGTGGAAAAATAACATCGCCATTAGATTGCCCGCTAAATTTTACCTATGTGCATGTCAAATTTTGATCGATTTATTACATTTTAACGAAATACGCGATTTCGGTATATAAATGTTCCCCCTTTAAAGAGCTAGACTCATGTTTTCGATCAATACAGGGTGGGGCAAAAATATTGAAACACTTAACTTTTTTTTCAATTTTTCTCATTTTCGTCTCTTTTCCGATCTAATGCTGCTTATTTTAGGTTAAAATGGCAGAAATGCGTCCAGATATCATTAAACTGCATGAAAAAGGATATTCGACCAGAGAAATCGAGCAGCTTCATGATGTTTCGAAGTCATCAGTTGATCGTCATATATAGCGCTATGAAGAAACCGGAAACCACGAAGATCGGAAAGGAAGAGGTAGAAAAAAGACACCCAGGAGTCGAAAAAAACATTCAAAGAGCCAAAGGTATGATTCAACGGAACCAACAGGATGGTGCACCAAGCCACAAAGCCATTGAAACTCAAGCCTTTCTTCGAGAAAATTGCCCTGATTTCATCTCTGTTGACACACACTGGCGACGTGCCGATGGTGAAGGCCGCCTAATTCCCCAGATCTGAATCCTTTGGACTACTCCATTTGGAGCATCCTGGAAGTTAAAGCGTGTGCTAAGCCACATAAAACAATCGAATCGTTGAAGCGGGCCTTGATCAAGGCATGAAACGAAATCACATTGGAACAGTTGGCCAGTGTTATCGACAACTTCCCGAAGCGTCTCAAGGCCTGCGTCGAAGCCAAAGGTGGTCATTTCGAATAAATCTCTTATGTTATTGTTGGTTTTCTGCATAAATAGATCCATGAGTTAGAGAAACGTTGAAAAAAGTTAAGTGTCCCAGTATTTTTGCCGCACCCTGTATTCAGACTTTTCAAAAAAGATGGGTTTTCAAATAAGTAATCTAATAATAAAAATGTTGATATTTGGCTATTTAAGATGATTTTTAAAGAAATTTTCGACCTATCTATGGATTTTCTATGCGAGGAATCGATTGTGCGCATTGCCGAAGCATGAAAATGCTTGCATGATCCTGATTCAGGGAATACGAATTTTTAAGCCTTTTTTGTAGAATACCCCTCATAGGGCAACTTCCAGTGGTCAAAATCAAAAAATTCCTTCAGATTCGAGTTCCCCATATAGAAAAACTCATGGTACAAAAATTCAGACGATTTGGAAACAAATTCAAAGAGGATTTCAAAAAAATCTCCAAAACGGGTTACAAAAAAGTCCACGAACTTTTCGAACAACCCAATACGCTAAACTTACTCTCTTGTGATATTTGTATCATTTGGATCTAATTTTTGAGCATCATTATCAAGTTCTTTACTCGTATTTATTGTTCTATGAATGCCATATTTATAATGATTACGAATATTCGTGTAACTTTTCTCTGGTGATTCATAAAATAATACTATTAAGTCATTTCCTGCCCCAAGATTTTCAATCGTATCACTATGTATTTGAAATGTGCAATCCAACATCTTGCACATTGCTTCTATTTCAAGGTGTCCTCCCCATTTTCCAGGTTTATTCATCTCATCCAAGTAATGCTCAAAATCAGTTTCAATAAACGATTCAAATTCTTGTTGATTTTTTCGCATATAATCAACGACTTTCTTTCGAAAATCCTGAGTTATTAACTCTCTTAATTCGCAACTTATTGGAGTAATTGAATTTTCTATAGGATTATAATCGGAAATAGTGTGCTTTACACGAGCCAGCAAATCTACATTCTCAAACTTATCTTGACCAAACAATTTGGCAAATCTATCTCCGAACAATATAAAGTCATCCTTAGCCGATGTTAAATATCCCAAAGCAACTGCCGAGAATAAGCAATCTCCATCGCCTGGTACGTCACATTTAATCCAGTCTGCATATAAAAAATAATTACAGGATGATTAAAAAAGTATACTTTTTGTGATTTTTTACATGAATTGGGGCCCAAACTTTTTTCTAAAACGACCAGGGGTAATTTTATGCGAGGAATCGATTGCGCTCATTTCTGAAACGTAAAAACGCTTTCCTGATCCTGGTACAGAGCAGGGTTGCCATTTTCGCTTTTTCGCAGCAATTTGCTTTTTTTCGGAGTCAAAAAAGGCAAATTTTTTTGCTTTTTTTCAGAGTCAAAGACAGTAATTTTTTATCTAATTTTTGTTTGATTTTTTTTATGATTTTCTAATTTTTTCATAAAATTATGTATTTGTTTACTTAACTCGTTATTCATTTCCAAATACATTTATACTGGTAGCGCATCATTTTTTTAGTAAAATGTCAGGACGCAAGCGTACTATAATCGATTTTTTATCACCAAAACAAAAAGTTGTTTCTAGCTCAAATCCTAGTCCTACACCTAGTACTCCAGTTTCACCATTAAATTCTAGATCCAATACTCCTACAAAATCTACGTCTATGCAGACTGAGATTTTTGAACAAGAAGAACCTGAAATTGATGTGTCTTTCACAGAAGATGATAGAGCCGAAACTGAAAACGAGCCAGATTCCGAAAATGTTGTCGAAGATGAAAAAGTAGCGACGAACGCAACCGTCTTTGTGATGACACACTAGAAGCTCTTGTTTATATAATCGCCAATGCTACGTCTATGTTAATTGATTGCAAAGAAGCATATAATATTTTTCGGGCGATAAAGAAATGTTAAAAGAACTCATTTCGAAAGCTAAATATAATCGAAAATGATAAAAAGAGTTTATTTCTTATGTTATTTTGTATTATTTCTTTTGAATTAAAATTTTGCTGTTTTTTGCTTTTTTCGGAGATCATTGCTTTTTTTCAAGGGATCTGATCATACATGCACAAGGGGGGAGGGTGCTGCACCCCCTCCCCTCAATTCGTCGTATCGAGGAAAAAATTTAAGGATCAATTCGTATTCAATGCTATTTAACCGGGCAACTTTTTTATTTATTTGGGCAACTTTTTTTGGGAAACTTTATGGTTTAGGCCTAAACCTATAGGCCTAAGCCATAAAGTTGCCCAAATAATAATAATTGATTCGTATTTTGGTGAAGTTGAACTCGTGATGTTTTAAATTTTTTTGGCGACCTTTTTTTTGGTCGTCACTCGGCTCGGGGGCGTCGATCAATTCGTATTCTATCAACCTGCACCCCCCTGCTTGTGCATGTATGGGTCTGATGCTTTTTTCGGAAATTTCAGGTGGCAACCCTGGTTCAGGGTCATTGGTTTAAATCATAGATGTCCAAAGAGGAGGGATGGGGTAAGATGCTTGCAATATTTATAGGAGATAGTCCCCTCTAACAGCAATACGCTTGCAAAGGACCTCTCTCAATTGACATGTGCTGCTGTATGCGGTACGGTTTTCAATTTTGACCCTCCTGTGGCAGTATGGAGAAGAGGAGAAAAGAGATGGCGCCTTTCTTCCTTGGACAAATTCTAAATTCTTACCGGATAACTCGTTATTATTCATTTTAGCCATTAATTCTCCTAAAATATATGCCAATTTCAAAAAAGCTATATAAATTTGTATTAGATGTATAAAAGAATATACTCAAATATACTACTCAAAATCGAGGAACAAGGGGGGGGGACCAAGGTAAATTTTTGGGGACTTCCCACCCCCAAACCAAGATCCACTTTGCGCCGCTACGGTGCTACATGTCAACCAAAAAAAAGTCGAAAACATGACGTATTGTGAGGACCTTGTCCCTCCCCCTACTTGGCCGCATCACATGTGTTAGAACTTGTTCAAAATTCGACATTTTATAGGTTCAACTTGACTCGATTTGTTTTGCGAATTTCGAAATCTGGCTATCCTGTATAACATCATCCTAAGAATTCAGCATTTGATCATGTTACGAAATAAAACTGGTGTTTGTATGTTGGCTTTATGCCAATTTATTTTTCAAGCACTTTCGTTTTGTTAAAAAATCATTCTTGAAGACAGGAAAAGGTTTTCTGCACATATTTGATTCGAGACCCTTCGAATATGTTGCATGTTATTAGCGTCACAAGGAAAAGAGAGAGAGATAGAAAATATTGGAAAACAATTTTTTGTTTGGGTCTCGTTTTTGCTCGCAAAATTTGTCATAAGCAGTCTTTGTTTATTTAGGTAAATATCTTGCCAAGTAATTTTATTTCACTAATCAAATTCCAAGAATTGGAGTTTCTAATCTATTTTTGCATCTGAATGGAACGGCCGCCTTTAAGAATTTCGGGTATAACGTTTTTCATGGTTAGCTTTATGAAAAATGTCGGCTACGTGGCGAAGTAGATAAGGAAACCGCACGTTCGATCTGGCAAGTTAAGCAACGTTCGGCCGGCAGGTTCGATCCCACTTGGGCAAAAATTTTAATCTATAAAAAACTTTTCTTACAAACAATAGAGTACAAAATTTTTGCTCAATTGGTTTGTAAGAAAAGTTGGAGCTATTATGGATCAGGGGGTCACCCCAGGGCCAAAAATCGAAAAAAAATTTCCGATTTTTGACCCTGGGGTGACCCCCTGATCCACAATAGCTCCGAAAAGTTTTTTGTAGATCAAAATTTTTGTCCTAGTGGGATCGAACCTGCGGGCCGAACGTTGCTTAACTTGCCAGATCGGACGGCCGGCTTCCTTATCCACTTCGCCAAGTAGCCGACATTTTTCGTAAAGCTAGAAAAAACGCCATTAAAAACGTTATAGTTTTGTTTGTATGGCCTTTTTTTAGCACGTAACAATAGTATGTCTCCACGGCGTTCTAGTATTGGTGTAGTTACAACTGATACGCGAACATCATCATTCTCGACAAAAAGCGTTTCATACAGTGCTCAGGATGCTACGCCTGCTTTACGCTTAACTCCATTTGCGGGACTTCCAAGACAGTTTTCGATCAGCTCGCGGTCTGCTTCAACAATATTGTTTGATCAGTCTGCTCAGTTGTTTTCATCATCGCTTGCGAGTAACAAAAACCGATTCAAGGCTGTCTTGATTGTAGATGCTTTAACGAATGTGGTATTTTTTATTCGTATTTAAAGGTCCAGTCCGGTCGGAAAAAACTGTAAAAATTATTTATTCGAAAAATTCATGAAAAATGGAGCATTTTCTGTTTTTACGGCATGCTCTGAATCGTTGTAGTTTTTGAGAGAATTGCGTTTGAATCATGTTTTCGTTGTAATACACAAACTTTTTGAATTTTTTGTTCGGAAAAATCGATTTTTGAAATTTTCTTAACATGAACATTGTAGCAATTTTTATAGCTAAATGAGACGAATAAAATGACACCAAAATTATCCAACTTGAAAATTGTTTTGGGTTATTGAAACGAAAACCCTGAATCATAATTTTCGTTTCAAAAACGCAAAACAATTTTCAAATTGGATAATTTTGGTGTCATTTTGTTCGTCTCATTTAGCTATAAAAAACTGCTACAATGTTCATTTTATGAAAATTTAAAAAATCGATGCAAAATTAATTTTTTCTCAAAAATTTAAAATTTTTGTGTATTACAACGAAAACATGAACAATTTTTCAAACGCAATTATCTCAAAAACTACAACGATTCAGAA
>OZJO01000026.1:1667-61875 GCA_900406225.1 Acrobeloides nanus
ATTTTCAGGTAATTTAAGCACGAAAAACTCATGGCTTCAGACTTTTTCCTCTTTTTACTCATACTCGAACAGACGTGGTGTAGAAGCCAAATGGAGGCAACTTGGAATAATTTTTATTTTGTTATGGTTGCAATATAAAAAAATTCAAAATGACATGTAAACACAAAATTTTACATGTGTTCCCTTTATTTTGAGACACTGCACTTTGTTGTTGCCTTTGCCTGATTTGCAAGAATTTCCGAAAAAAAATCGTTTTCATGTTTTGTCAATGCGCGCAATCGATTTTCTGCATAAAATGATCCCAATAGAGGTCATTTCCAAAGAAAAAAAGCTAAAAAAATTTTTTTGAAAAAATCACGGGTTGCTAATCCTTAGTAGTACCAATTGTTATACTTGCACTTTTTCAATCTTATTAAAACCTTATAACGTAAAAAATTTAGACAATGGATGCAGTTTTTACAGCAAGTGATACTCAGTATCTTCAACATGCTGCAAATTATCATGTCAAACTTTTTTGGAATCTTTGGAAGACGGTAATATAGGGTGTTCAAAAAAAACGGCCATTGGTCATTTTTTGGCGAAAATTTTTCAAAAGATTTTTTTCCAAAATGACTCAGGGGTATTTTTATGCGAGAAATCGATTGCGCACATCGAAAATCCTTGAAAATGCCTCCTAGATCATGAAATATCCAATTTTCAAGTAGGAATTCCTAACAAAATAACTGAAAAATATGAAAATTGGATATTTCCTGGTTTGGGAGACATTTTCAAGGTTTTTCGATGCGCGCAATCGATTTCTCGCATAGAAATACCCCTAATGAGGCATTTTGGAGAAAAAATTTTTGAAAAATTTTCGTCAAAAAATGACCAAAAGGCGGTTTTTTTGGAACACTCTGTAATTTTTTCAAACAATTTTTGTGTAAGTGATCAACTTTTTGCAGAGAACTATCCCAGAAGAAGGATGGAACGAAGCATTGCTCACTGGTTTTATGCAATGGTTAGCTAGTATTGATTCGAATAACCGAGTTGATATAGTAGGCTTTTCTTTTTTCCCTTTTTTTCTAGCGATTTTTTAGACTCCTGTTGGTGCTGGTGAACGAGAAGGACGAGTTATATGCCCTTTAGTTAACCGGATGCATTTTAAGTACGTTTTTAGTATTAATAAGGATTATCGAGAGCCTACTTAACGTGATTTTTTTCAAAAAATTTTTAAGCTTTTCTTTGGAAATGACCTCGGAAATCGATTGCGCACATTTTCGAACTTTGCTGCCCCAACTCCGATTCAGGAATTATATTGAAGCAAAAATGGTCAAAATTAGAAAAATTTCGGAAAAAAACTCGTTTTTATGTTTTGCCAATGCGCGCAATCAATTTTCCGCATAAAGTTACCCCTAGAGAGGTCATCTCCAAAGAAAAAAGCTAAAAAAAATTTTTTGAAAAAAATCTTATCCTCGCTAATCCTTAGTAGTACCAATCGTTTTTCATTAAAATGCATCTATCGAAACTTTTAGTATGAGTCATGGCGTCGGTCGTTCAGGAAATGTAGCTGATGTCCAGCCAAAGGCTTTGGGTTCCTCAATGTTAAGCACGATTGCGAATAATTTTGCTTTGCAAGCGATTAAAATAGCAGGTAAGCTATTTTTCGGCCATTTTTTTAATCCACTTTTAAGGTGTTACTTCATGCAAAGGTGCTCTAGTTGTTCCAGTGGCTACAGGAATGGCAATGATGCTCTGTTTATCAGCTTTTCGGAAAAAGAATCCAACTGCCACTCATGTGATATGGTGTAGAATCGATCAGAAGTCTTGCTTTAAGTGCATTTTAACAGCCGGATTGATTCCTTTGATAGTTGAGCCAGTTAGAGACGCTGATTCGGATGCTTTAGTAACCAATTTGAAGAAAATCGAAGAACTTCTAGTCGAGTATAAAGAAAAGGTGCGTTAGGAAAAAATTACATTGAAAGTACAGGACAGAACAACGGAAAAAGTTAACTTGAAGGTACAGAACAGAGGAAAAAATTACGTTGAAAGTCCATTTTTCAACCCCTTGAGCCGGTGACAAAATTGTTACTTTTTTTTTTGTTAATTTTGAGCATCACTATATGATTATCGAAATTTTTAATGCTTTTTTGTTGTTCTTTCTATGGCATTTGAGAAGTTCTTCTCACACTATTTGATTTCTCATTTTAGGTTTTATGTGTTATAACAACAACTTCTTGTTTTGCCCCTAGAGCTCCGGATTCGATTGTTGAAGTGGCCAAGTTGTGCGCCGAACACAAAGTTAACCATCTAGTCAACAACGCTTATGGTTTACAACTAAAGTCCATTTGTGAGCAACTTGAAGAGGTTTTTTTGATTTCTTTACGATTCGAAACATTTTTTATTTTAAAAATTATTTTTACAAAGATGTTAAAATTCAATTTAAAAAGCAAGTACAGCATTTTTCTCAGCTCAATGAGACGAAGAAACGACACCAAAATTATACCGAGTTGGGTTATTGAAACGAAAAATTTTCGTTTCAATAACCCAACTCGGTTTACAAAATGGATAATTTTTGTGTCATTTTATTTGTCTCAATGCGCTGAGAAAAATGCTATACTTGCTTTTTAAATTGAATTTTTAAATTTTTAAAATAAAAAAATATTTCGAATCGTAAGGGAACCGTTCTTTTGTGTTTGTTTGCTTTCTTATACATAGTATTTTGTAGAGTAATAAAGTTGGCCATATAGATGCATTTGTTCAATCTACTGACAAGAACTTTCAAATCCCAGTTGGTGGTGCCATTATTGGGACTTTTAAGAAATCTCATATTGAGCCGATAGCGAAGATTTATCCAGGTGTGTATAAATTAAAATTCGTACGATGTAAAATTTGGTAATTTTAGGACGTGCATCTGCCGTACCAGCTAGAGATCTTGTATTGACTTTGTTATTTTTGGGCAGAAAAGGCCTGTTGGAACAATTTGATCGAAGAGTTCAACTTTATACTATTTTGAAGGAAAAGTTATCCCACTTTGCTGACTCTATAGGTGAACAAGTGTTGAATGTCCCTCAAAATGGGATCTCTTTGGGTAATTTATACCACAATATTTCTTCATTATCCTGTTTTTAGCTATGACATTAGAAAGTATCCCACGTTCGAAGCAAACGTTATTTGGTTCAGTGCTATTTAATCGTGGAATTACAGGAGCCAGGTATTATATAAAAATTGAAAAATTCGTAACAAATCGAAAAATTCGCAAAAAGTTGAAAAATTCGTTTTTTTCAGATTTTTTCGGAAAAATCTCTTTTCGCCCGAAAAAAAATCTATTTACATGCACCAAGCTGTAAAAATTTCTTCCCGTTGAGATTCTAGAAATCAAGATCTACAATTTTTGTGAAGATCATTTTTTGCCAAGACGTCAAAAAACTGGAAAAATTTGTTTTCACAATTTATGATTGGAATTTCCCTTGATTTTTTTGTTTGTTGACACGATTGATCAAACACTATAAAATTCAATCGATTTCTATTTTTAGCGATTTTTCTCGATTCTTTTGAAGTTTTTGACAAAAAGTGTTCGTCACAAAAATTGTAGATATTGATTTCTTGATTCTCATGGGGAAGAAATTTTTACATTTTGGTGCTTATAAATAGATTTTCCCGGGGTAAAAAGAGATNTTCAATCGATTTCTATTTTTAGCGATTTTTCTCGATTCTTTTGAAGTTTTTGACAAAAAGTGTTCGTCACAAAAATTGTAGATTGATTTCTTGATTCTCATGGGGAAGAAATTTTTACATTTTGGTGCTTATAAATAGATTTTCCCGGGGTAAAAAGAGATTTTTCCGAAAAAATCTGGATTTATCTTATCTTGGAAAAATCCAGAAAAATCTTTCAGCCCATCTCTACTTTTAACTCATCCTCCATATTTTAGAGCCATTTCATCGAACGATTATGAAACTAAAGTGGACGAATATAAATTCACAAATTTTGGTGCCCATTCCTCAGAAGATCATGTTGGATATTTAAATGTAGCTTGTGCTATCGGTATGCTATTTTTTCGACATCAGATTTAATGGAATTTTTGAGGAGGAAAATTATGTGCCATTATTTTCATTCAGTAATTTCTTTTAAGGTATGACAGAAGCGGAAATCTCCGAACTAATCAATCGTTTGGAAGTGAACTATCATCGATTTATACGCAAATCGTGTAGAAGTACAGAAAGTCCAGTTGATGATGAAGAAAATCATCTTGAACATGGCTGAAATTGTAGATATATATTAGCTTTTCATATCGGGTTTATAGTATTTTCCTTGGAGTATTCTTTTTTAATCTGGGTTGTGTGTTAGTTGTCTTTCTTATGCCTTATTTTCTAAACGTGTGCTCAATTTTTCTTGTCATTTTGGTACTTGTTTACAATCACATTTTATAATTTAGCATAAGTAGAGATCGTTCGTATCAGAGGAAATATAGCACCAAATATGAAAATGTAAACATGTGCTCATATTGAGTTAACTTAAAGGCTTACTTAATTGTCATTGTTAATTGAAAATTTGAATAAAGTTTTATGTATATAGCTATTGACTTATTGAGCGTTATATTCACATTTATATATTTTTTCAAGTTCGAAAAATTGAAAACCATTTTTGGTACTAGTTTCCTAATAGCGATCGCAAATGACAGGGGGTCTGGATCCGAAATTTTTTTTCGGATTTTAACCGGAAAAGCGTCGTTTACCCGGTTTTGCTATGCGGAGAATCGATTGCGCGCATTCCTGAGGCGTGAAAATGCTTCGTTTACCCGGATTGGCCCTAGGACATTTCTCAACGAAATAAAAAAAATTGGGGTGGACGAAGCGGACATTTCTCAACGAATTTATAAAATTCGTTGAAATGTCCGCTTTTTCGTTGAGAAACTTCCTAGAGCTTCCGGGTTTAAGGTCGAGAAGTTAGTGTCTTTCGTTCAAACGCTCCAACTTTATAACAATCTTTTAAGCGACTTCCACCGAAATGGCTCTCAACATTGAACTGGCTGTGGCTATGGTCCCTGAGAGTTCAGGTATTAATAAAGTTGATTTTCGTTTCAATACACCAACTTCCCGACCCTGAATCGAGATCAAGGAAGCATTTTCACAACTCGGGAATGCGCGCAATCGATTTCCCGCATAAAAAGGGGTAAATGACGCTTTTCCGGTTAAAATCCGAAAGAAAATGCTTCGGATCCAGACCCCAATCATTTGCGATCGCTATTCGAAACTATAGTACCCCGCTTTTTTGAAGATGAGTGAAGAAGCAATTATTCGAAAGTTACTGGCCGATGGTGATGGAAATGGTGAAGATCGCCGCTTTATTCAAATATTCGGGTTGATTAATAGTATGCCAACTACATCGGATAAACAATCGTAAGTATCGATGTGTCCAAGAGACGCCCTCTTCCCCCCGAAATTCGAAAAATGAAAATTTTTTCCTAATGGTCTCCCCCTTACGTTTTTGACCAAAATTTTTCAAAAGAGGTAGGGACTATAAAAACTAAAAAAAACCCTTGGTCCTCCTCCCTTACCTTTTTTTCTCAAAAATTTCGAAACATGACATATCGTGGGGACCTTGTCCCCTCTACTTGTGCATCTATGCGCCACTGAAGACTATATCTTGGTCCTATTGTACCAAGATACGTTATTTTATATTCATTTTCAGAATTGCGAAGAAAATTCTCCGCCTTTTGGATCAAATAGAACTATCCGTAGAAAAACAGCTCATTCAAAAACATGTGATCGATACGGAAACCAAAAAGTATCAAGAACTCTTTGTGGACATCGACGAGCACATCGAAAATGCTACCCAGAAAATGGAAACGGTGAAAAAAAGCCTTGAAGAGGCAAAGCTGGTCAGAAAGAATAGACAAGAGTATGATGCATTAGCGAAAATGATCGAAGAGCATCCATCAAGAGCTGATAGTATGAAGAAATTGGCCAAGTTGCAGCAAGAACTGGACGAGCATCACGAGAAACAGCGTAGCTTGGAGCAGAAATTGTCCGAGCGTCGTAAGAATATGTATGCATTGGCAGTAATGCTGCATAGTTTGGACGATAATTTGGATGATGAGATAATAAATGGTGAAGAAAGATCGGCCAGAGCCAGTTCTCGTGAACCGTCGAAATGATCTCTCATTGTATTTTAATTTTCTTATATTGTTGTTATTTATATTTTTATGATTATATAAATATTTTATGAATTTATATATTACCGGTTTTATTGAAAATCCGGCAGAATTTTCAGAAAATCCTAGGTTTTATTGAATATTCAAAGAAACCTAGGGTTTTCTGAAATCCGGATAAGGCTTAGATCTTAGGCCTAACAAGGAACTTTTTGAAGTGTAAATTTTAAATTGAAGTTTTTTCAAAAAAGCAGCCGTTGGTCGGGAAGATCGACTACCACACATGTGTTTCCTATGTTAACAAAATCTGTGATTTTTGACTTTCACCTCGAAATGGACGTTTTTAGGGGTTTTTCTATGCGAAAAGCACGAATCCGACGTTATTTTTGGTGAATCGACTCGAAAAACATGACTTTTGGAAAGTCACCAAAATGCCTTTTCAATAAAATCGTGTTTATTGAAACGAAACAACTTTAAACTCGTTTACGAAAAGATTCCCAATTTATTATGCAACCCTAGATGGAACTGATTAAAGAACGATCAGTGTGAAAAGAAATTTGTTCACGTTCGTCAACAAAAACACAAAATTATAGCAGAGCACGACTATGTCGCAAATTACGCACAACTTTACTTGTAGAACTCTTATCGGACATAAAAATTTGTGAATCGACACACGGCTTTTTCTATAGTCTATGACCTAGCCTATCAATAATCACGAAAATTAGACCAAAAGTACAAGGAAAAGACAAAAATTATCTGTTATAAGAAACGAATTGAAGGTGAATTTAGTGGGTTCTTGGTCTTGTTTTTCATTTTCATGATAATTTCATGTACTTTGAAATTTGGCTTTAGTACATTTCACAATGGACTTTTCTCTCAACGAATATAGATTGCAATAAAAGTTGCCTGAATTTCAATAAAAATCGTGTTTATTAAAACGATTTAATATGTGCAGTTCTGTCAATCGTTTCAATAAACACGATTTTTAGTGAAATTCAGGCAACCTTGTTTGTGATTTATATTCGTTAAGAGTGATGCTTTTTCATTGAGGGTCTACGCCAAGGGTGCCAGATTTTGAAATTCGCATGAGAAATGTCCTAGAGCCCGAAATTTAGTCAACTTTGCTTCAAAATCATAATTATTTCGATTTTAGTGCAGAAATGACTATGCATGTTCAAGCAAAACTGTTAATATGTCTTTCATGTGTTGTATCGTTTCTATCGGCGTATAAGATTGCCGTTTTTGCTCCAGATATGTCTGGGAGTCAGGTATGAAATTTTGAAACCATTCTCAATTTTTTTAGGTCGTTTGATGTTTCGAAACTGTTTTTTGTATGTTTTTGAGTATTTCTCCGGAAATACAAAGCCAATCCTGATAGTTTTGGTGTGGTTAGAAACATACGTGGGCAAGCAGGGGGGGGGGGGAGACAGGGACCCAAAANACGATCAATTAGTTTTCGTCAATATTCGAGAGAAAACGCAAACAACTCAAAATTGGAAAAAATTTATGTATCAGTTGAAAAAAATGATAAAGCACTAAAATAAATAATGCATACGTGGGCAAGCAGGGGGGGAGGGGGAGACAGGGACCCAAAATAAGAAGTGGTCTTTGAATACGTAAATTTTTCGGATTCGCAATTTGACGACCTTTTTTTGGTCACCAACTCGGAGGTCGTAAAATTTACGAATTTGCTCCTATACCCCCGAAAATAAGAAGTGAGTTCATGTATTTTAGTCAAAAAATTTAAGAAGTGGGTCCAAATATAGGAGTATTACCCAAAAAATCGACTTTTTCAAATTTTAGGCAAAAACATAAGGGGGGACCCTTATGTGTTTTTCGGATTTTTGGCAAAATAAGAAGTGATATTACAATTTTTCGGCCAATAAGAAGTAGGGGGGGGGACAGTCTCCCCTTGCTCATGTACAGTTAGAAAGCTGGATTTCGTAGCAATCGAATGCCACCAAATTCATGCCATATAACTCTTTCTGGTTGCGGGAGTTATTGCATAATTAGTAAAACAAATGTCGAAAAAACTGAAATTTTTTTTACTAATTATGCAATAACTCCCGCAACCAGAAAGAGTTATATGGCATGAATTTGGTGGCATTCGATTGCTACGACATCCAGCTTTCTAACCATATAAAAACTATAAGGATTGGCTTTGTACAGGGTATCCCAGTAGGTTGGGACTATTATTGATTTGAGGGTTTCTCGTCATCCAATCGGTCATTTTCAATGCGGTACAGTAAACGCTCGTTAAGCGGACATCCCTTTAAGCGGGCCCCCCTCAAAAATTATTTCCGGAGAAATCCTCACAACAACATAAAAAATATTTCGAAATGTCAACTTTCGAAACATCAAACGATATTTTTATAGCTAATATGGAACAAACGTGTTTCTGAAGAGCTAGCTGCAGCCGGTCATGATGTAACAATGATCCGCATGAGATCGTATAAATATAAAAATGTAGAGGTGAAAATTAATCCGGCTGTAAAACGTAACACAATTTTATAAAAAAATTTGAGTCTAAAAAAATTTCAGAATGGTTTTGGGATGCATACGTAGATGTTGATTATGAAGAAATGCAGCGGAATCAATCGAAAGTAGCTTTCCAAGTATGATACACTAGGAATTCACACACAAATTACAACAAGTGTCGACAGTTCGGCCAGAGAAATGTGCGAATTTCGAGCACGAATATAAATTATTCATGATAGCACAATGAACAAAATATTTGATCGTGATCAAAATTCGCATATTTCTTATGAGGATTTTGATCACGATCAAAGATTTTGTTCATTGTGCCACCATGAACAATTTATATTCGTGATCGAAATTCGCATATTGTCATTTTTTGTAACTTGTGTGCAATCCTACTTATTACCACTATATCAATATGTAACCTACATGGTGTCCCCCAAAAAAGTGGAATTGTCATGATTTTTTCATGAATTTTGAACCCGAAAATTTTTTTCTAAAAATGACCCGGATAATTTGACGCGGGAGAATCGATTGCCCACACTCCAGAAGTGTGAATTGACCCTGATTCATGATAGCGTGTTGATGCGAAAATGAAAAAAATTCGGATTTTGACCGGATATCCGACGGGTTTTTCTATGCGAGAAATTGATTACGCGTGTTTTCGAAACGTGAAAACGTTTCCTTTACCCTGATTCAGGGTAGCGTATTCAAGTGAAAATGATAGAAAAATATTAGAAAAGCTTCATGGAAAAACCCTAGGTAGTCGGATATCCGGTCAAAATCCGATTTTTTTTTCATTTTCGCATCAATATGCTACCCTGAATCAGGGTCAAGCAAGCGTTTTCACACTTCGGAAGTACGCGCAATCGATTCCCCACATAAACTTACAAATATAGAGGTCAATTTTAGAAAAATTTTTTTTCAAAAATTCATGAAAAAATCACGAAATTTTCACACTTGTTTTGGGGACACCCTGTACAGTCAAACCTCCGTCTTATGGCAGCGACCACGCAGGGATGCTGTCGGGAAAATTTGGTATAAATAGCAAGTCGATTTATATACCAAATTTTCCCGCCGGCATCCCTGCGTGGTCGTTACATCCCCCCGTTGGGTGTCATAAGACGGAGGTTTGACTGTATATATGGGCTATGGTCCAGCTCGTTACACCAATAGCCGAAACAACCTTTAAGGTTGTTTCGGCTATGGTCCAGCTCGTTACATCATAATTATTTTAATCAATTTTGGGCCCCTCTGGGGGTAGTTTTAGGCGTAGAATCCGAAAAAATGATTAATTTTTGATGAAAAATTTTTTTAAGGGGTCAAAACAGGGGGTTTTAAAATTTTTTTCAAAAATAGGGAGTACCCCCTGTTTTGACCCCTTAAAAAATCTTTTCATCAAAAATTAATAATTTTTTCGGATTCTACGCCTAAAATTACCCCCAGAGGGGCCCAAAATTGATTAAAATAATTATGATGTAACGAGCCACATCAGACCAAAATCAAAAAGATGGAAATCAAAAATCTATCCTGTGAGAACGATCGTTTGAGTGTTCAATATTCAAAATCTGTTGAGGGTTTCGAAAATTGAACATAGAATTTCGAGTCTGATGTGCTCGTGGACCATAGCCGTATATATGTTTAGGATTTACCTATGTGGGATTCTGAAATGCTGCAATTGACGAATAAGTTTTTGAGTGTACTTATTGAAGGCTGTGAAAGTAAGAAAATATAAAAATTTTGTGCCTAACAAGGGACATATACGAAATGACGTATGAATTTGTTCAAAAATTCCTATATATTCTGAAAGAGCAAAATTAGCTGCTATAACTCTACTATATAAATAAAAAATGATCCTTTCAATCAAAAAGCAGGTCGGCTCAGTGGATTGATTGCAGGCAATGACCTAACGGTCCGGGGTTCGACGCCCCTTGCTGTCCAAAAGTTTTTGCCTCTAATCGCTGATGAGATAAAAAATTTTTTAAGAAAAGGCAAAAACTTTTAGACAGTAAGGGGAGTCGAACTCTGGGCCGTCAGGTCATTAGCCTGCAATCAATCCACTGAGCCACCCTGCTTTTTGATTGAAGGGATCATTTTTTACTTATATTTATCCTCAAATTTTTTTTTAAAGTTGCATCTTTTTAGACACGTTGAAAAACACTGAAATGTTGAAACAATTAGTTGATGCTAAATTTGATCTTGCATTTTCTCATATGTATGAGTATTGTTCGATTGGTCTCATACACTATGCGCAAATTCCAACTTGGGTATGGTTGAGCAGCGGAACTTTGATTGATATCCAGGCACATGACTTGGGACTTTCGTCACCACCTAGTTATGTTCCACGTAAGTTGGAGTTATATGGCTTGCTTTTTAAAGGACCAGTCCAGTCAGTTACAACCATATGAAAAAATGATATATTCGGAAGGATCATGAAAAATGGAGCATTTTTTATTTTTACGACATGTTCTGAATCGTTGTAGTTTTCGAAATAATTGCGTTTGAAATTTTGAATTTGTTACAAGCTCTTCGTTGTAATACACAAACTTTTTTGAATTTTTTGCGGAAAAATCGATTTTTGCATCAATTTTTTAAATTTTCATAAAATGAACATTGTAGCAATTTTTTATAGCTAAATGAGACGAACAAAATGACACCAAAATTATCCAATTTGAACATTGTTTTGGGTTATTGAAACGAAAATTCTGATTCAAATTTTCGTTTCAATAACCCAAAACAATGTTCAAATTGGATAATTTTGGTGTCATTTTGTTCGTCTCATTTAGCTATAAAAAATTATAGCTACAATGTTCATTTTATGAAAATTTAAAAATTGATGCAAAATCGATTTTTCTGCAAAAAATTCAAAAAAGTTTGTGCATTACAACGAAGAGCTTGTACACAAATTCAAAAATTTCAAACGCAATTATCTCGAAAACTACAACGATTCAAAACATGCCGTAAAAACAAAAAATGCTCCATTTTTCATGATTTTTTGGTAAAAATTTCGAATTTTTTTCAGGTCTTGGAAATGTGAAATTCGGATTCCCCGCATAAAATTATCTCTAGAGGGGTCAATTTCAGATGATGAAAAAAATTTTTTCGAAAAATTTCACATCCAATGGGGATACCTAATCGATACTAGTTCCAAAAATTTTTTAGCCATGATGGCAGATTCGAGTGATAAGATGACATTCAAGCAACGTGTAAAAAGTGTAATGGGAAACACCTTAGGACCACTACTCTACCCAAGGTATCTCAAAGATCTCAATTTTCTTATCAAAAATCTTTTTTTAAAGAATGATAATAAATCCAGAAAACGAACTTTTCCGAAAGTACATCGACCCAAACTTCCCGGATTTACGTGGTATTAGCAGCAAATGCCCACTGGTCATGGTCAATTCGAATGAACTCTATGATCTCCCTCGTCCCACATTACACAAAATTATCTATGTCGGTGGTTTGGGCATGACGCTGGAAAGTGCTAAGAATTTAACAGGGGTAAAAAAAATTTAACCAAAAATTTTAAAAGACCAGTCCAGTTTTGAACAAACTTTTTTAAAAGAAAGTTCAAGTTGGGGCGGCAAACTTTTGCGTTGGAAATAAATTCTAATTCGTTAACCCTGAAGAGATAAATGCGAAACAAAATTGCATGAAAAATTTTAACGAATTTGTATATTGAAACGAAAACCCTGATTCATGTTTTCCAATGAAAACTGTTTATTGAAACGATTTAATAAATCATTATAAAATTCAAACATTTTGAGAAAAAATACATAGACAAAATTTTTTTTGATTTGCCGAGACGAATAAAATGGCACAAAAATTATTGAATTTGAACAATGTTTTTGGTTATTGAAACGAAAACATGAATCAGGGTTTTCGCTTCAATAACCAAAAACATTGTTCAAATTCAATCATTTTTGTGTCGTTTTATTCGTCTCGGCGAGTTATAAAAAATTTGTTCTATGTACTTTTTCTCAAAATGTCAGCATTTTGAATTTTATAATGATTTACTAAATCGTTTCAATAAACAGCTTTCATTGAATCAGGGCATCAAGCCCTTCGCTTCAATACACAAACTCGTTTAAAATTTTCATGCAACTTTGTTTCGCATTTATCTCTTCAGGGTGAACGAATTAGAATTTACTTTGAAAGCAAAAGTTGATCGCCCCAACTTGAAATTTCTTATAAAAAATTTGTTCAAAAGTGGACTGGTCCTTTAAACTAGCTAGGTAAAATACTCTATGCGGGAACATGATTTTGACGTTATTTTTTGCTAAAAATTTTGTGTTCCAAAAAACGCAAAAACAGGCTTAGCCTTAGGCTAATGCTTAGTCTTAGGCTTAGCCTCAGGCCTAGCCTCAGACCTAGCCTCAGGCTTAGGCTTAGCCTTAGGCTTAACCTTAGGCTTAGCCTTAGATTAAGGCTTAGCCTCAGCCTTAGCCTTAACGCAAAAACAAAAAATATTCGTCGGGAATTGAACCCCCTGTTTGGAAACCGCAAAAATTTTTCAACCAAAAATAACGTCAATTTCGTGCTCCCGCATAGAAAAACCACAATACCAAAAATCATTTAAACTGGTCAACTTTCTAGGAATTTTCCGAAATTGTCGATCAAGCCAAGGGGGTGATTTTGTTTACGTTCGGAAGTGTTGCCAATGCAAGCGGAATGCCATGGGAGTGGAAAGTTGCGTTCATGAGTGCCTTTAAAAAATTTCCAGAATATCAATTTGTGATGAGATACTCGACTCATGACTTGGACGAAATCAAACCGAAAAATGTTCATTTTCATAAATGGATTCCACAAGCCGATCTCATGCGTAAATTTTTATTTTCAAGGACCAGTCCAGTTTTGAACAAAAATTTTTCTATAAGAAAGTTCACGTTGTGGCGATCAACTTTTGCTTTGGGAATAAATTCGAATTCGTTAATCCTTGGGAGATATTTGCAAAACAAAATTGCATGAAAAATTTTAACGTGTCTGTGTATTGAAGCGACGAGAATGGCACCATTTGAAATTTACTTTAACGAATGATAAAAAAGCCATCTTTACAAAGATCTTAAAATTTTGGCAATTGCAGCACTTTTTATAACTCTATGAGACGAAAAAAATAACGCCAAAATTATCCGATTTGAAAATTGTTTTGGGTTATTGAAACGAAAACATGAATCAGAATTTTCGTTTCAATAACCCAAAACAATGTTCAAATTGGATAATTTTGGTGTCATTTTATTTGTCTCATAGAGTTATAACAAATTTACTCCCAAAGCAAAAGTTGATCGCTACAACGTGAACTTTCTTATAATAAATTTTGTTCAAAACTGGACTGTTCCTAAAAAAATCTTGATTTTATAACGGGATCAAACCTCGTTCATGTTAAAAACTTTATAGAACACCCCAAGACGAAAGCTCTTATAACACATGGAGGGTATAATAGTCTTCAAGAGGCTATTCATGCTGCAAAACCGATTATCACAATTCCCTTATTTGGTGATCAGCCAAGAAATGGACGAATTGCCGAAAAACACGGATTTGGATATTATCTTCACAAGGGAAACATTTCAGAGGAGTCGGTGATAGATGCATTGAATGCTGTCATAGGTGATCCAAGGTATAAACGTTATTTTTGGGCATTAGGAAAAGAATGCATCGCACAAATTGAACCTACAAAAAGAATCCTGTCGTTTTAATAAACGCATTTTATTGAAATTCAGGGCAACTTTTATTGCAGTTGCCTAATTAAATCTCGTTTCCATTACCGGAAACTTTTTTTACAACTTCTACTATTTCCATTTTTTCTTCTACTTCTACTACTACTTCTACTTCTACTATTTCTTCTTCTACTACTTCTTCAACTACTACTACTACTTCTACTTCCACTACTACTTCTATTTCTTCTACTACTACTTCTTCTTCTTCTACTACTTCTACTACTACTTCTTCTACTACTACCATTTTTTCTTCTACTTCTTCTACTACTACTTCTTCTTCTACTACTTCTTCTACTACTACTTCTTCTACTACTTCTACTACTACGTCTTCGACTATTTCTTCTTCTACTACTATTTTTACTACTAACATTTCTTCTACTTCTTCTTTCTAAATTTGTCCAAAATTTCCAAATTTCCAGGAAACTGAGAATTGGAAACGTTTCCATTGTGCAACCCTGTGCAAAAATATTTTCATTGCTACCGTCTTATATCATCGAAAAGTGGCAACTTTTTTTCGAGTGGACTACCCTTTAACTATACCAATATAACCATTTTCTTCAAAAAATTATTTTTCAAATTTTTAGATACACCTCCTCTGTGCAAACCATCAGTCGAATGGTGAGTAAGAAACCGATACCACCGGAAATGCTATTCATAAAATGGACGGAATTTCTCGCCGAGTTCAAACAGCTGCCAAACTTGGAGCCCTATAGTGTCCACTTGAGCTTTGTGCAATATCACAATTTGGATGTTTTCGCGTTGTTCGCAGCTGTTATCGCTGTTGCTTTTTCTGTTTTATACTTTATACTAAAACTCTTAGTGTGCATAGTCAAAAAGGTGTATAGTGTGTTTGTTACTTCTAAAAAATTAAAGTCTCAATAATTTTTTTTGAAATTTAAAGAGGGAGGGGGCCGATTGAGGCGAGTTATTGCAAAAATTTTTTCGACAAACGTAAAAAATGTTCGAAATGATGAAAAAGATAATTGTTTTTGAGGAAAAATCGAAAAAAAATTTTTTGGGTATTTTTTGGCCATTTTTAGGTGCGTTTATTGATTGAAACATGCTGTAAAAAAGGCCAAAAAACACCTAAAAATGGCCAAAAAATACCCAAAATATTTTTTTTCGATGTTTCAATTTTTGAGGAATTTTTCGATTTTTTACGAATTTACCAATTTTTCAATTTTTAAAAATTTTTATTGATTGAAACTTGCTGTAAAAATGGCCAAAAAACACCTAAAAATTTTTTTCGATTTTTCCTCAATACAGTATTTGTTTTCATCGTTTCGAACATTTTTTACGTTTGTCGAAAAAAATTTTTTCGAAAATTTGTTCGCGATAACTCGCCTCCATCGGCCTTCTCCTTAAATAAAATTGTATGAAATTATTTTGCACAAAACCAGTTCTATTCGAAGAAAAAACCAGTTTCACAAAATTGGCGGTTACAAGTAGCACCAAAAGGCTCAACAAAAAGTAAGATTGAGTCATTACAAATGTACAGGGTGTCCCGCAAAAAAAGTGGGAATTTTCGTGATTTTTTCATGAATTTTGGACCCGAAATTTTTTTTCTAAAACTCGTATAGGGGGTAATTTGATGCGAAAAATCGGTTGCGTGCACTCCCGAAGCGTGAAAACGCTTTCTTGACCCTGATTCAGGATAGCGTGTTGAAGCGAAAATAAAAAATTCTGATTTTGATTGGATATTCGAGGGTTTTCCTATGCGAGAAATCGAGTGCGTGAGTTTTCGAACGTGAAAAATGCTTTCTTGACCCTGATTCAGGGTAGTGTGTTGAAGCGACAATCAAAAAGTTGATCAAAAATCACAATTTACCACTTTTTAGGACCGTTTTCACGTTCCGAAAACATGTGNAACACGCGCAATCGATTTTTCGCATAGAAAAACCCGTCGAATAACCGATCAAAATCCGAATTTTTTTCATTTTCGCATCAATATGCTACCCTGAATCAGGGTCAAGCAAGCATTTTCAATTTTCGAGAGTGCGCGCAATCGATCCCCCACATCAAATTACCCCTATAGGGAGTCATTTTTAGAAAATTTTTTTTTTTAATTCACGAAAATTCCTACTTTTTGTGTGGGACACCCTGTATAACAAAACAAATTGCACACAGTTTCCATGGCAAATTTATTAGGGGTAATGGAAAAGAAAAGCAAAGAAAGCAGAAATGTAACATAATTTTCGATGAATGTGTAAACAAACTTGATTATTTGCGGAGGAATTGTTTGTTGCATGAGTCGTTAGGAAAAAATTAATTTTTAAAATTGTCTAATGAATAAAAACTCATGTCATTCTTTTCTTCAAATTTCGATTTTTTGAGCAACAATACGATTTTGAACAAAATTTGATTTTTGAGAAAAAATTCAATTGTTGAACAAAATTTGATTTTTAAGCAAAAATTCAATATTTGAACAAAAATTTCGATTTTTGAATTGTGTAATGAAAAATGAATAAATACTCATGTCATCTTTTTCTTTTCAAATTTTGATTTTTTTGTCATAAATTCAGTAAGCCTTTGTGTGTTAAATTTAGGAGCTACTACACAATAGGGGGGCCACCCATGTGAAAAAAAATTTCAAAATTTTTTTCTCCTCGGGGGTATCTGATTTTGTGGGGAATCTGATTTTGACATTTTCGAAGCAAAAAAACGCTTCCTTGATTCAGGGAAGACCTGTGTATTGAAGCGAAAAATCTCAAAAATCGTATTTTTGCGACTTTTCGCTTCAATACATAGGCTTTTCCTGGATCAGTGAAGTGTTTTTTTAAGTCTTTAAAGGGCCTATCGGAAAAAAGTTGTTATATTTTTTATGATATTTGGAAAGTTCATGAAAAATGGAGCACTTTTTGTTTTTACAGCAAATTCTGAATCGTTGTAGTTTCGGAGATAATTGCGTGTGAAGTTTAGATTATTTATTACAACGAAAACATGAACTCAAATCCCTGATTCAATCAAAAGTAGTTTATTGACAAAAAAATAATTTGAATTTCTTGAGTATTTAGGAAAAAGTAAATATAGCATTTTTCTCAGCTCAAAGAGTAGAATAAAATGACACAAAATTATTCAATTTGAAAATTATTTTGGGTTACTGAAATGAAAACCCTGAATCAGAGTTTTTGTTAATAACCCAAAATAATTTTCAAATTGAATAATTTGGGTGTCATTTTATTCGTTTCGTTGAACTGAGAAAAATGTTATACCTACTTTTTACAGCACAAAATCTGAATCGCTAACGGTTTTGAGAAAATCTCGTGTAAAATTTCATCTGTGTGTATTACAACGAAAACATGAACATAGTGTTCAAATCCCTGATTCGATAAAAATTTGTTTATTGAAATTGTTTGCCTTGCTCACCAATGAAAATCCGTTTCAGAAAAGCTGCATCAACAGCTGCAATTTTGCACAAACATTTATGTTAATCAGATGTTTTTGATTGCCTTACTCTCCAAACTATTTTCTTTTCGATCATGAAAGAAAAAACACCATTTAAGTGGCCCGATCAGATTGATTTCTATAGAAAGGGAGACGAAAACGCTTATCTTATGAAAAAAGCTTAGCATTCACGGATTCTTCCTCCCCAAGAAATAGTGTGTGTTCTCATGGTCTTTTGGGGGTAAAGTGTTAGTATTAGTAAACGCTTATCTTATGAAATATAAGTAAACAAAAAGCTCTACATAATACAATGCTAATATTTGAAGTTCTTTTCATCATTGTATGAAGTTGAATAAAACGAATATAAATATAGATAATCCCACCATTCGCTTTTATTGTGTGTTTCTGGAAGGATTTTCGCGTGACATTTGCAAATTTGATTCTAATTTAATCCGATTTCTATCCACTTTTATTATGGATTCTTGCAACATGCCTGGGCGAATTAGGCAGGTAGAATTTTTAATTTTATAAAATTATTCAAATTTTATTCTCCCCCCTCCCACTCCAATTCAAAAACTACAGTTGGGATACCTGAGCAGAGGGGGGGGGGTCCCCATATTTTCCAAAAAGTTACGAGGGATAAAGTAGTAAAAGGGCAATTTCGAAAATTTTTTTGTTTAGAAATGACCCCCTCTAGGGGTAAAAACGTGCGATGAGAATTCGTTCTTGAATCAATAAAAGTTGTGTGTATTGACACGAAAATTTAAAAAAAGTTTCGCTTTTCATCGACTTACGCAAACTGCCAAAAAATTTTTTAAAGATATGTCACAGTAGTAAGCCTAAGCCTAAAGCCTAATCCTTAAACCTTAAACCTTAAGCCTTAAGCCTTAAGCCTAAGCCTTAGCCTAAGCCTTAGTCTTAGCCTAAGCCTTAAACCTAAGCCTTAAACCTAAGCCTTAAACCTAAACCTTAAGCCTAAGCCCCCATTTTTTGGAATTTCGCCTTGGAACAGAGTTGATTGATTTCGATTTTAGAGCACATTTCGAACAATGCAAGAAACTCTGGACGAATATAACAAACTGTTTGAGTCTCAATTAGAAAGACCTCTTCCTCCGATCAACTCAAGGATAGAAAAACGAGCTAGCTTTTTCCAATGGCCTAACTGGACTTTATGGTTTGCTATTCTTATCCCAATGTTGATAGTATTTTATTCTGCCTTGGTTCTTCATTAAGTAAAGAATTTTTGAAGATCAACTTTATTCTTCACAAATTTTAGGCTAAAATTGAACTCACAACTGTACTACAGAGTGAACCAAAAAAACACCGTATTTTTGCGTTTTTTGGCGAAAAATTTTCAATTTTTTTTTTCAAAAATCACATGAAAATACTCCTTATAGGTGATTTTAAAAAAATTTTTGAAAAATTTTCACCAAGAAACGCAAAGGTACGGTTTTTTGGCTCACCCTGTATATTTTTTATGTATGTAATGGGCTCTAAGATATTTCACAACGAAAAGGGGACATTTCACAATGGATGGTTTTCTGGCGCTATTACTTTTTTTCTCGATTGGGTTTTCCCCTTGGGACTTAGTTTTAGGTTTAAGCTTAGACTTAAGCCTAGGCTTAGGGGGTATTCACATGTTACGTAATCAAAATTTCCCTGTTTAGACCCTCACCCCATAATCAACCATAATCATTTCGTCTATCCCTCACCCTAATCTTATTACATAATATGTGAATGCCCCCTAGGTTTAAACCTAGGCTTAGTCTTAGACTTAAGCCTAAGCCTAGGCTTAAGCTTAGGATAAGCCTGAGCTTAGTCTTAAGATTAGGCTTAAGCCTAGGGGACATTCACATATTATATAATCACAAATTTCGCCTTTTTAGACCCCCTCCCCCATAATCTATCATAATCATTTCGTCTACCTCCCCCCAACCTGATTACTTAATATGTGAATGCCCCCAAAGTAGAGAAAATCGTCCGTCCGCTAGTAAAATGTCCTAGAGCGACATAATGTGTTATATGTATATAAAAATCATTTGTATATTTAAAAATGCATAAATAATTGTCATTTTTTAACTCGTTGCTTGAATTTCACAAATTTCCGAAGCCAAGTAATCATTGAAGGCCTTGCATGGCATCGGATACCACTGGGCAATTTTCACACTTAAAAATACGCATTCATCCACCCCGGGTTGAACATTCCAATTCGAGTAATCTAGCTTTGAGCCATCTGCCCACGAATATGTCCCATTTCCATATTTATCAGTTAGACCCAATAATGCAGGTGAATCACGAGCAGTTGCAAATCCAAGAATCACCGATTCTTCAACAGGACTGTGTATGGATACCAAATTGGCACCTTGGTGGTTGGCATGGCAATCCATTTGGTAATTGTGATAGTTGGGGCTAGGGTCGGCTCGCCAAAAATAGCACTTGTTTGTAATGACAGAATAGTAATGATAGAATTGTGGGCATGGCAAGGATAGTGAAGATGCTAGTTTAGAGCAGATGGATGGGTGAGTTTCAGAGCAATTGGCGCTGTACCATAAGCCGCTAGATGGGTTCTAAAATAGAAAAGCAGGAAAAAATGCTTTCCTGATTCAGGAAAGGCCTATGTATTGAAGCAAAAAGTCGCAAAAATGCGAAGTCTTGGTTCAATATACAGGCCTTCCCTGAATCAAGGAAATGTTTGTTTGCTTCGAAAATGTCAAATTCGGATTCCCCGCAAGAAAAATTCGACAAAGATTGGAAAATTTGACAAAAATTGAAAAATTTTTCGAAAGTCGAAAAAATTGAAAAATTCATTAAAAATTGAAAAAATTATCAAAAATTGAAAAATTCGTCAAAATTCAAAAAGATCGTCAAAAATTGAAAAAACTGTAAAAAATTGAAAAATTCGTCAAAAATTTGAAAATTGTTGCTGAAACTTGTTTGAATTTTTTGCGAAAAAATCGATTTTTCCGCAATAAATTCAAAAAAGTCTGTGTATTACAACGAAAACACGAAAGCAAATTCAAAATTTCAAACGCAATTTTCTCGAAAACTACAACGATTCAAAACATGCCATAAAAACAAAAAATGCTCCATTTTTCATGAACTTTACAAATATCAACAAAAATTGACAACTAAAGAGGATCCCCTTTTTCACCCATGATGTCCCCCCTCCATCTATCCATTAGGCTATATTCGACTTACTATTGTTGCACAATACCCAACTTGAGTATTTTTTGGCTCTCCGGGCGCCCAATTCTTATATGAAAAGCTAGACAAATCCGCCCACACCCATTGCCCTCGGTAATCCACCGTTCCGCCTATCCAAAATGGTTCTGTAATATGATTTTGCTGTGCTAATTGCAGTAGAAACGAGTTCGTAAATGCACTTGAAACTGACGCCGTAGCTCCACAACTATACCAAGTTGTATACCAGGTGTTATTGTTCCCGGCCCAATAACAATTCCCATCAGGGCCGACATCGTGTGCACAATAATCGGAGCATATTATCAAAGGTAAACATAAGGAGTACAAGAGAATTTGAAAATAAGAAATTCGCATATTAGTAAAATATTGCTTGCTCAATGAAAATATTTACAGGGTGTATAAAAAACCGGAATTTGGGCGACTTTTTTATGTTTTTGTGCAAAAATGTAAAAACTTGTGTCTCCGGTCGGGGATCGAACCCGACTATCTCAAGCTATGTTCATCGTGCTAACCAATACGCCATACTGCCTTCTAATTGAAAGCTTTCAAATCTAACCTATAAACTATAAATTTTTTCGAAATTTTTTTTCAAAAATGACCCTATTAGGGGTAATTTTATGTGTGGATTCGCATTTTCAACGCTTCCCTAACCCTGAATCAGTGAATCGGAGTATGTGTATTGAAGCGAAAATCGAAAATGTTTAGATTTTCTGCATGAAAATGACTTTCTGGGAATCAATTGCGCGCATTCCCGAAGCTTGAAAACGCTTCCCTGATTCTAATTCATGGAAATAAGAGTGTGTATTGAAGCGAAAATATGAAAATTTTCGATTTTTCTTCTGAAAATCATCGTTC
This sequence comes from Acrobeloides nanus, assembly GCA_900406225.1. Lineage (NCBI taxonomy): Eukaryota > Metazoa > Nematoda > Chromadorea > Rhabditida > Cephalobidae > Acrobeloides > Acrobeloides nanus. Next base: position 23,428 of record OZJO01000026.1, read on the forward strand.
CTGGAATTATTTTATGCGAGGAATCCGAAAAAACATGCTCTCGAATAAAAAAAATGCTTCCCTAAATCAGGATAAGCATATGTATAATAAGAAGAACTCAATTTTTGTTAAACGCAGTATTTCTTTGTTAATTTCGTGCTACTCAATTTTTCTTTGTTAATTTCGTGTTATTACACATGCTTACCCTGATTCAGGGAAGTATTGATTCGACTCGGGAGCATGTTTTTCGGATTTCTCTTATAAAATAACCCCAGGAACGATGATTTTCAGAGGAAAAATTCAAAATTTTCATATTTTCGCTTCAATACACACTCTTATTTCCCTGAATCAGGGTCAGAAAAACGTTTTCAAGCTTCGAGAATGTGCACAATCGATTCTTTCGCATAAAATTGACCCTAATAGGGTCATTTTTGGAAAAAATTTTAGGGTCGAAAAAACATGAAAAAATCGCCCAAATTCCGGTTTTTTTATACACGTAAAAAACTTTGGAGTTGATGCCAAATGATAGAGCACAAAATTTGGAGAATTTTTTGCTTTTACGGCACTACTTGAAAATCTAACCGTAAAAAGTTATGAGTGAAACAAAAAAATTTCAAACGAGTTTGAACATTGAAACGAAGAGATTGTGATCAATAAGATTATTTATTGAAACGATTTATTAAATCATTATAAAATTCAAAATCCTTGAACATTTAGAAAAAATAAATACAGTATTTTTTATAACTCGGTGAGACGAATCGAATGACACTAAAATTATCGAAACTGAACAATGTTTTGGGTTATTGAAATGAAAACCATGAACCAGGGATTTCGTTTCAATAACTCAAAACATTGTTCAAATTCGATAATTTTAGCGTCATTCGATTCATCTCGTCGAGTGATAAAAAACGATGTATTTAGTTTTTTCTGAATGTTTAAGGATTTTGAATTTTATAATGATTGATTGAAATCGTTTCAATTAACAATCTTATTGAGCACAATCTCTTCGCTTCAATGTTCAAATTTGTTTGAAAATTTTTTTCGCTCATAACTTTTTACCGTTAGATTTTCAAGTAGTGCCGTAAAAGCAAAAAATGCTCCAAATTTTGTGCTCTTTCACATGGCATCAACTCCCTAAAAGTGGACTGGTCCTTTAACACGGGAATACTCCTTCAAATTTCTTATGTATTCTGTTATTTTAAGCTAGTCTGAGCAATATTCAAAAAAAATTTTTGAAAAAAGAGTTGTTATTTATAAAAAGAAAAAATTCATGTTAAATTATAAGCAAAATTAAAAACACGATTTTTATCGTGAACTTGGCTCAGTGGTAGTGCTCCAAGATTCGAGTCTAAGGGTCTCGGGTTCGAATCCCACCTGAATCGATTTGATTTTGCCTGCGAAAAAAGCTGGTATATATTTTTCAAATAAATTTTGTTTAAATGTTGCTCAGAATAGCTTAGAATAATAGAATATACTGGAAATTTGAGAGGAGTATTCCCGTGTTAATGAATAAATATTTTTGTTGAAAAATTCAAAATCAATAAGAAAAATCTCACTCGTTGATAAGAAAGTAAAGTAATTATTTTTGGACAAAAGCGGAATAAATGGAATGCCGTTTTTTGAACGTACTATGTGTTATCAAGTCTTCCATGCGTGTATCAATTTCGGTTTTTATCCTGAAAGTCCATACATCAGTCCATACACACGCTGTACCAATCAGGGTGTCCAAAAAAGAAAAAATTGTGCGATTTTTCAAATTTTTTAATTTTCACCAAAATAACCCTACATGAAAATTTTCTAAGAAATCAATTGCGCGCATTGCCGAACCTTGAAAACTCTTCCCTGATCCTGATTCAGGGAAGGAAGTGTGTATTGAAGCGAAAATGCTCAAAATTCAGATTTTTGTCGGAAAACGGCTTTCTAGGGGCTTTCTACTCAAGAAATCGAACGCGCGCATTGCAGAACCTTGAAAACGTTTCCCTGATCCTGATTCAGGGAAGGAGTGTATGTATTGAAGCGAAAATGTTCAAAATTCAGATTTTCGTCGGGAAACCGGCGGTCTAGAGGTTTTTCTATAAGAAGAATCGATTGAGCCTACCGAACCTTGAAAACCCCTGACCATGTATTAGCCTATTTTCGTTTCAATACACGCATCTCTTCCCTGAATCAGGGTCAGAGAAGCGTTTTCAAGGTTCGGCAATGCGCGCAATCGACTCCGCGCATAGGATAACTCCTAGACCACCGGTTTCCCGAAGAAAATCCGAACTTTGGTTAATTTTCGCTTCAATACACACACTTCTTCCCTGAATCAGGGTCAGAAAAGCGCTTTCAAGGTTAGGCAATGCGCGCAATCGATTCCTCGCTTAGAAAACCTCCTTGTAGGCTTATTTTGGTGGAAATTAAAAAACTTGACAAAATCTCAACATTTTCCCTTTTTTGGGGCACCTTGTAATACGTAATAAAGGTCCACGTACAATGCATGTGAGATGGAATAAGATAAGACAACACATGGTGGTCTTAAAATTCGTCCACAACTTTTATTTCAATATCATACAAACTTCGAAAACATCAACTTTACTTTAACAAAATTATCGGGCATGAAAATTTTTATCGGTTTCAGGCAATTTTCGCTTTAATACATCGGATTTTTCCCCTAGTCCCCTAGGCTAGGGAGGCTAAATTGGATTTTTGTTTAAAAATCATTTTCCTAGGATAATCTAAAAAGGAGGAATTTTTGATTATATAAAATGTGAGTGTCCCCTAAGCCCAAGCCTAAGACTAAGTCTAGGCTTAAGCTAAGCTTAAGCCTAAGCCTAGGCTTAGGCTTAAGCCTAAGAGGGCATTCACATATTACGTAATCAGATTAGGGGGAGGGATAGACGAAATCCTGTATGCAAATTTTAGGCACAATATAATTTTTATGGTGCCCAAAATTTGCATATTTATAAGCCTAGTGTCAAATTGGACACCGTTTTTCTGAGCACATCACTAGTTCATACGACGTTGAAAAAAAAGTTGTGGACGAAAATTAAGACCACCGTGTAAAAATTCCTGATAAAATTCGAATCAACACACACATTCGACGTAGAATAATCCGATTCTTGATTTTTTCAACAAAATTTTACAGGATGAGTAAAAAAGTGCATTTTTGTGATTTTTGGGCCCGAACAATTTTTTGGCACCGGAAAATTTTTTACTAAAAATGATCCATATAAGGGCAATTTTGTGTGGGAAAAATCGATTACGCGCATTCCTAAAACATAAAAACGCTTCTTTTACCCTGATCCAAGAAATGGAGTTGGTGTATTGACGCGAAAATCGAAAAATTTTCTATTTTTACCCGGAAAGCATCCATCTGGGGGTAATTTTATGCGAGGAATCGATTGCGCACATTTTCTAAGCATGAAAAAATTATCTTGACCCTGATTCAGGTAATGGAGTTGGTGTACATGCGAAAAAAGAAAATTATATCAATACATAACTCTATTCCCTGAATTAGGGTCAAGATAATTTTTTCATGCTTAAAAAATGTGCGCAATCGATTCCCGCATAAAATTACCCCCAGATGGATGCTTTTAGGGCGAAAATAGAAATTTTTTTGATTTTCGCGTCAATACACCGAATCCATTCCCTGAATCAGGGTCAAGAAAGGGTTTTCATGCTTTGAGAATGCGCGCAATCGATTTTCCCCACATAAAATTACCCCTATATGGGTCATTTTTAATAAAAATTTTCCCGGTCCCCAAAAATTTTTTCGGGCCCCCAAAATCACAAAAATGCACTTTTTTACTCACCCTGTATATCAGGGTTTTCGCTTCAATAAAAAACAAACTTCAAAAATCTTTTCTGCTAACTGTATTTCGTTCTTTCACAAATTTTTTTCAAATTTTATCAATTTTCAGAGAATTATTTTTTTACACAATGTTTATTTCGACTATAGTGTACATATAAAAATATGTGAAAATTGCATATAAGATATATTTTTAAAGTAATAATAGACTGTTATAGAGTACGATTATACAAGTTTTTATTCTCCCTAGTTTAAAAATAAACTTGTTTTGATTCAGGGACGAATTTTCACTACGTTCATGTTTTCGTTGTAATGCACAGATTTCAAAAATCGCAAACTTCACACACAATTTTCTCGAAAACTACAACGATTCAGAATATGCCGTAAAAACAAAAAATGCTCTATTTTTCATGAACTTTTCGAATAGATAATTTTTTGATAGTGTTTTTTCAGGGTGGACTGGTCCTTGAAGTTATTTTTGGGTTTTTACGTCCTCTACTCTATAACATTTCTGACACATCCCGTAAACATTTTTTAAAATACTACGAAGTAATTCATTAAAAAAATTGGATTCTTGCGCTTCAATATACAAGTCTTCCTGGGAAGCGTTTTTTCGCCTCAAAAATTCTTCCTGGGAAGCGTTTTTTCGCCTCAAAAATTTTAAATTCGGATTCCCCGCACATTTTTACCCAAAAAGGGGTCGTTTTTAGGCAAAAATCGCATTTTTACAACTTTTCGTTTCAATACACAATACGTCTTTCCTGAATCAGGGAAGCGTTTTTTCATTTCGAAAATTTTTAAATTTGGATTCCCCGCACATTTTTACTCAAAAAGGGGTCGTTTTTAGGTAAAAATCACATTTTTACCATTTTTCGTTTCAATACACAATACGTCTTCCCTGAATCAGGGAAGCGTTTTTTCACTTCGAAAATTTTAAATTCGGTTTTCCTGCATGTTTTTTATTCCTAGAGGGGGTGATTTCCAGAAAAAATTTTCGAAAATTTTTTTCCCTTGTGTAGTAGCTCCAAAAATGCACACAAATCCAGTTTTTATGAATCATCCTGTATAGAAAATTGAGCTGAATAATATTTTATTTCATTTCATATTGACTCTGCCTATCGGAATCACACTCTTCGTCGAGAAAACCAATCGAAGCAATAGTGTCCGTCCTTTTGAGGGAGCTGGCTTTATCCGAGCCCACAGAATCCACACTAAAAATGTACAACAATACAATATAAGAAAAAAGAGCTTGAGGAATTGTACCTGGGTAATCTCATAATATTCAATTGTTGGAACGTCCGCACTTGGGTTTTCTTCCTAAATAAGTCACCGGCAGATTGGGTTTTTCCAATAGCGCCAAGGGTTTTATGTGTTTTCTTCGTTTTTGGTGGTAGTTCTTCCAAACCATCAAATTCGCTGACTAAAAAAATTTTATGCTTTGATTGATCCTGATTCAGGGAAGTGGGGTGTATATTGAAGCGAAAATAGACTAATACATAGTCGATTGATCTTGATTCAGATAAGAGAGAGGTACATTGAAGCGAAGATAGACTAATACATGGCCAATTGATCCTGATTCAGGGAAGAGGGATGTATATTGAAGCGAAAATAGAATGATACATAGTCAAGGGTATGGTTTGATTGAATGAAAATCGATTTTTTTCGATACACCACTAATTGCATGGCTATACTCGAAAATCTTCCACATTGATTCAGGGAAAATGTATTGAAGCGAAAAGCCAGACATCATGAAATTCAAAAAAGACGATGTTTTAGCGACAAATTTTGTGTGGGCGAGGGTTTTTGTCCATGGGGAATGCTGGCATCCGCTTTTTCCGTTTCCAATTGACCTAGTGCCGTCGAGACGGCGTCTCGACCTCATTGGAATTAGTCGAAGTATTGACACGAAAACCCTGAATTTAAAATTTTTTTAAATACGCTTAATTATTATGTGTATTTAAAAAATGAAGACGTCATTCTTCTATAGCTCGGTGAGACGAACAAAACGACACCAAGATTATCCAATTTGAAAATTGTTTTGGGTTATTGAAACGAAAACCCTGAATCAGAATTTTCGTTTCAATAACCCAAAACAAATATCAAATTGGACAATTTAGGTATCATTTTGTTCGTCTCATCGAACTATAGAAGAATGCCGTATTCGTTTTTTTGGATTAGATGGCGAGAAGCAGAAAATTTGATTTTAGCTACATTTTTTTGGCCTTACCTCGATCTTTTGAATTATTCAATGAGGTATTTCTACTTTTTACGCTTTCATTTGAAGACTCGGAATCGGTGCGTCTATGGTTCAATGACATCGAGCTAAGTTTTTTTCTTACTTCCTCGTCACTTGAGCGTCTCATTAGACCTAAAAATTTGACTTTAACTGATGGCAGAGAATGATTATAAGCTTCTTGATTGCTATAGCTCGACGAGACGAACAAAACGACACCAAAATTATCCAATTTGAAAATTGTTTTGGGTTATTGAAACGAAAATTCTGATTCAGGGTTTTCATTTCAATAACCCAAAACAATGCTCAAATTGGATAAATTTGGTGTCGTTTTGTTCGTCTCATCGAGCTATTACGTTATCACGATAAAAATTAGGATTATTTGTTTAAATTGAAGACTAACAAGAGATGATCCCAACTTGTCAGTTCCCAATTTTTTCAAACCAAGCTCAAAAAATAGTGGTGAAAAAATTAGGCTGCCGCTTGTTTGTTTTAACCGAGATACGAGGCATGAAAATTTTTTAAAAACATGCAAAAAATGCAAAAATTTATGTCTCCGGCCGGGGATCGAACCTCGTCCATCTATAAGCTATAGTCCATCGTGATAACCACTACGCCACATTGCCCTTTAGTTACAAGAATTAGAATCTAACTTATAAACTATGAATTTTTTTCGGTCAAATAACAAATTTATGAGAAAGAGGAGCCAATTACAAAAATTATATTTTCCAATCATAAATTTGTTATTTGAACGAAAATTTTCATAGTTTATAGGTTAGATTCGAAAGCTTTCAATCAGAAGGCAGTATGACGTAGTGGTTAGCACGATGGACTATAGCTTGCAGATAGACGAGGTTTGATCCCCGGCCGGAGACATAAGTTTTTGCTTTTTTTAAAATTTTTCATGCCTCATATCACGATCAAAACAAGCAAGTGACAGGTAATTTTTTTTCACAATAGTTTCTACTATTTTTTGAACTTGGTTTTGTGTATTGAAACGAAAACCTGATTTTTGAATTTCTGAGAAATTTGTGAAAAATTTCACCGCCAATCGATAGAGCGAATCGAAAAATGGTAGTACCTCCAATTTTCATAAAAACACACATTCTTCGTTTCTGAGAAAATGTAGTTCAAAGTTGGCTAATTTCAGGTTTTCGTTTCAATACACAAACTTCGGTCATTTTTTAAATTAAACTTTGAACTAAATTTCCTCAAAAACAAAGAATGTGTTTTTCGCAATTAGAAGGCAGTGTGACGTAGTGGTTAGCACGATAGACTATATGTTGAGATGGACGAGGTTTGATCCCCGGCCGGAGAAATAAGTTTTTGCATTTTTTGCACATTTTTAAAAATTTTTCATGCCTCGTATCTCGGTCAAAACAAAATTGGGGGTATTACCGTTTTGAAAATTGGGGGGGGGGGGTACTACCGTTTTTCGATGCGCGCTCTATCGATTGGCGTTGGCATTTTTTCAAAAATTCCTTCAGGAATTCAAATTCTGGTTTTCGTTTCAATACACAGACCATTTCACGTTTTGACAATACAAATTTTTTTTTGTTTTTGCTTTCTTACATGCAATCTTGGCAGCGGAATCTGAGGACTCAATAAGGACTTTTCTAGCTTTTGCATTTATGCCACGATGAGGTGCGGGGTTTCGAACAATTTCTCCATTCGCTGTAGTAGAATATTCGGTTGTCATAATTAGAAAATAAATAATTATTAGGCGGAATTGGTGGATTTTTTTCTAAAATCAAGAATGGATTATATTCTCGCCTACACTTCACTCGCAGGGCTTGCGAGTGACACGTGAGTAGACCCTTCCAGGGCTAAAATTTACTCGCATGATGGTTTTTCGAAGGTTCCATATGGTTAAACTTTCGAAAAACCATCATGCGAGTAAATTTTTGCCACAAAAATTGAATTTTTGCTCAAAAATGATTTTTTTGTGAAAAATTGAATTTTCTTGAAAAATTCAAATTTTTGCCTAAAAATGAATTTGAAAGCTCAAGTTGAGGCGATTAATTGTTACCAACCTATATTCAAAAACATATTTTCACGTTACGATTAACAAGTATGCCAACTGTAATTTTAAAAGAAAACATTTTTCATATAATTACGAGAAAACTTTTTTTTGAAAAGCTAATCCATAATTCTGCACGAAAGCACAAATTAAAATGATTTAACAAACATCATTGAGGTATTTAAAACAAATTTACATCATCAGATCTTTACAAATAACAAAACTAAATACAGCGTTTTTTATAACTCGGTGAGACGAAAAAATGACACCAAAATGATTGAATTTGAAAAATGTTTTGGGTTATTGAAACGAAAACCCTGATTCAGAATTTTCGTTTCAATAACCCAAAACATTGTTCAAATTCGATAATTTTTGTGTCATTTTATTCGTCTCACCGAGTTATAAAAAATGTTGTATTTATTTTTTTCTAAATGTTCAAGGATTTTGAATTTTATAATGATTTAATAAATCATTTCAATAAACAAAATTTTTTTGAGTATCATGGAACTTTTTATTGAATCAGGCAACGTGTACATTGAAACGAAAAGAAACGTGGATCTTTATATAGTTTTTTTGATGCATCCCTGCGTGGTCGTTGGCGGAAAAATCAGGATTACTACTAACTTTTTTAAGCAAAAATTCAATTTTTCATTAAAAAAAATTCATTTTTGGGCAAAAATTCTCGTTAGTAAAAATTTCTTGTTAGTTAATACTAATTCTGATTTTCCCGCCATACGACCACGCAGGGATGCATAAAAAGCCTAAAAATTCGAATTCTCGCTCAAAATTGAATTTTTGCCACAAAAATGAATTTTTATGAAAATTGAATTTTCTTGAAAAATTGAATTTTTGCTTTAAAAAGTTAGTATTAATTCTGATTCTCCCGCCATACGACCACGCAGGGATGCATCAAAAAAGCTATATAAGGATCCATGTTTCTTTTCGTTTCAATGTATACGTTGCCTGATTCAATAAAAAGTTCCGTGGTAGCCAAAAAAAATTTCGACTATATAGTGAGATGTTTAATCGACTATTTAAACTTTTTTAAATTTTGACGAGAGGTAATCCTTTGCATCTAGATAGAAAGAAAAATTTTAAGCCGAATATAAAAATCCTCAAAATCAGACTATGATGGGGGACTCCAATAGACAAATTCAATGAAGTACATTTTTTTCTCTTTTTCTTAATAAAAGATTCCTAGAGAGACGCCAACGATGCGACGTCATCGCTGTCTAGAATATTCTTTATGAAAAATTTTCGAGGAACAAGTGTGTTCATTAACTACAGGGTGTCCCAGTAAGTTGGGACTATCTGGGTATCAAACCCGCGACCTTTCGCGACAACAGCCAAACACGCAACCTACTGCGTCATGAGGACACATCGTCCCACAACCTCGCGGCGCTTTGATTTTACCGCAAAATAGCAGTTAACTTCAAAACTCTCTAATTCGAAAAATCTATATCCTTTTTAACAGTGATGAGAAATAGATTGTCAAAATTGAGAAAAAAATGATAACGACTTTAAAATTGTGGGGCGATGTGTCCTCATGGCGCAGTAGGTTGCGTGTTTGGCTGTTGCTCGAAAGGTCGCGGGTTCGATACCCAGCTTTGTCGTTTGGTTTTTGTTCAAAAAATTGTGATGAAAATAGAATTATCAAAATTGAGACAAATTTTTTGGGCAAAAACCAAGTGACGAAACTGGGTATCGAACCTGCGACCTTTCGCGGCAACAGCCAAACACGCAACCTACTGCGCCACGAGGAAACGTCGTCACAAAAAATGATTCTTTATCATTTTGAAGGAGAAAAGTTGCTCGAAAAACTTCAAACTGAAAATTTCGGATCTGAAGCAGAATCATCTCACCTCTCTCCTACAAAAAACCGCATCGAAAATGACCGATTGGCTGACGAGAAACCCTCGAATCAATGATAGTCCCCAACCTACTGGGACACCCTGTATTATATAGCGCTGGCTAGCTAAACGGAGTGAATCCTCGACAGGTAAAGGCTCAATAGAATTCCTTCATCTCAACTCAATTCAACTCAGCTCATCTCTCTGTTTCATGCTAGCTTTTTCACTAATTCACACCTTACCATTGAAAGTAATTAGTAGGTCTTACGTAGGTCGCGCGGCCCCTTTTCAACGTATTATACTTGAAAAAAGAAATTTTTTTTGCAAATTATGCTGGGCATTTGATAAAAAAACGTGCTAATTAGAAGGAATATAAGAGCCGAAAAATTCAGAATGAATTAGAGAATTAGATTTCAAAAAAATGTGGTCAAGTTGAACTCTGTTTCTGTCTGAAAACCCTGATTCAGAATTTTCGTTTCAATAACCCAAAACAATGTTCAAATTGGATAATTCTGGTGTCATTTTATCCGTCTCATTTAGCTATAAAAGACTGCTACAATGTTCATTTGATGAAAATTTTAAAAATCGATTAAAAATTCAAAAAAGTTTGTGTATTACAACGAAGAGCTTATATACAAATTCAAAATTTCAAACGCAATTATCTCGAAAACTACAAAGATTCAAAACACGCCGTAAAAACAAAAAATGCTCTATTTTTCATGAGCTTTCTGAAAAAAATACACAAAAAATGACAACCTTTTTCCTACCTACCGGACTGGTCCTTTAAGTCACTGTGCGGAAAACAGGATGAAAGTTGGAAATCATCAATGTTAGTCAAAAACTTCAGCAAAAATCATGTTATTAAGAAAATGTCTCATATGCAAAACACTCTTATAGTCCACAAACGCACATCATTGCACTAGCTGAAGGTCTTCTTCTTTTGCGTCTGTTTTATTAATAACACCTAATATGGCTTTGCTATTGGAATGAATAAGGCAAGGCGAGATTAGAAACAAAGTTCCATGCCATCCTTTTGTCGGAGCACCAACGCCCTCATATCCGATGGGGTGGGCCGACAATAGCCAAAGTTATTTCTTTTTTGTGTTACATAACAAAAGAGACACTCTTAAGAACAATTGAACCAAAGGGAGTGCAGCGGAAGAAGGATTTCTTGTCTAGGCATTCTTCTGATACCACGTATTGAAAAGGCAAGAGAGATTTTTAATCATTGAAAAATGATCAAGATTAACCTATTCTTAGAGAATTGAGCACAACCTATTCTTAGAACAAAACTGTTGGTCTGCAAATGCGAAAAAACGCTTCCCTGATTCAGGGAAGGCCTATATACTAAAGCGAAAAGTCGTAAAAATGCTTCCTGGTTCAGGAAAGACCTATGTATTAAAGCGAAAAGTATTAAAAACACTTTCCCGATTCAAGAAAAACCTATACCTATATATTGAAGCGAAAAGTTGCAAAAATCGCATTATTATAACTTTTCACTTCAATACATAGGTCTTCCCTGAATCAGGGAAGCGTTTTTCGCTTCAAAATTTTCAAATTCAGATTCCCCGCATTTTTTACCCTTAGAGATGTCATTTCTAGTAAATTCCAGAAAAAAATTTATCAAAACCCATATTGGAAATGTTATTGGACTAGGTGAATGAAGCAACTTTAGTTCGGGGGTCCCGGAGCGAAAGTGTAACCCTGTGGAGATAAGCGTAGTCGAAGTTGGGTCTATTTTTATCACTAGCACCCAAAATTCAAAGTAACATAACTCCGAAGCCATGAAGGCTACGGACATGGGATAAAATGCATTGTATTGGTTGATACATGTGCCTCATTTATGGTATGATAAACCCTATTTGAAAATTTTATCCTTAATTTCTATGATAAGATTAGTGTGTGATACCACTATTTACAGGTGCCCCCAAAATAGCTTTTTTGCTCTAAAAGTACCCCAAGGAATATCGGCGGCGGTCTAATTTCGGCTGCTATGGATTATCCTGCATGTGAGGAACGTCCATGCAAAAAATCATAAAAATCGGAGAATCGCCATTGAAATGGGACCATTTCGAAGTAGCTAAAACTGGATGAGGTTAAAAATTGAAAATTCTTTAGATTAGCGAAATTTGCCATAATTTATATATATTCGGAAAATTCATGAAAAATTGAGCATTTTTTGCTTTTACAGTAAATTCTGAATCCTTATCGTTGTCGAGATAATCGCGTTTGAAGTTGGCGATTTTTGAGTTGCGATTTTGAATTTGAATTTCCCGCCAAAACCCTGATTTTCAATTTTAGCGGGAAATTCAAATTCAAAACCAATTCCAAAAATCGCCAACTTCAAACGCGATTATCTCGACAATGATAACGATTCAGAATTTACTGTAAAAACAAAAAATGCTTAATTTTTCATGAATTTTCCGAATGTTACTTTGAATTTTGGGTGCTAGTGGTAAAAATAGACCCAACTTCGACTACGCTTATCTCCACAGAGTTACACTTTCGCTCCAGTACCCCCGAACTAAAGTTGCTTCATTCACCTAGCCCAATAACATTTCCAATATGAGTTTTGATAAATCGGCAAAAAAAATTTTGTGTGCCATCAGACGAAAGCTCGATTTTCTCAAATAACGTATTTTAATTTTCCGTGAATAGTTTTCTTTTTTAAGCAACACTCTCAGAGACCAATTAAGAGGAAATACTTTCGCTTAATAACTTTTTCTATACACCCTCACATCCTTTAATTAGGCGTGAGTGATTAGTTCCATTTATTATCTTAAAATAACTTTAATCTGTTAATTGCTTTTAAATGTTATGCATCATAGTTGTATACAAAATTTAATGGACCAATCCACTCGGGAAAAAAACTAACAATTATATATTTGGAAAGTTCGCAAAAAATGGATCATTTTTTGTTTTTACGCCATGCTCTGAATCGTTGTAGTTGTTGAGATAATTGCGTTTGAAATTGTCCATGTTTTCGTTGTAATACACAAAAAATTTTGAATTTAAAAAAAGGGCTGGCTCAAAATGTATGGCTGTTTTATTTTTGTTTTTCGATTTAGTGAAGAACACCTTTTTAATAGAACTGAGGGAATTATCTTATCGGCTCTGTTAATTCTTGGCCTTTTCTGTTCATTCGACCGTCAAAAATGGAATTTTTTGAAATCATACACATGAACTCTTGCATCGAGCAAGAGGTCTGATGTTATTTTTTCTTATGTCTATGCTTAGGCTTATGCATAAGCTTAAGCCTAAGCCTATGCATAAGATTAAACCTAAGCTTAGGCCTAGATTTAGGCTTAAGCCTAGGCTTAGGCTTAAGCTTAGGCCTAATCCTAAATCTAGGCCTAATCCTCAGCCTACGCTTAAGCCTAAGCTAAGCATAATCTTATGTCTATGCTTAGGCCTATTCATAAGCTTAAGTCTAAGATTAAGCTTATGCATAAGATTAAGCCTAAGCTTAGGCCTAGACTTAGGCTTAAGCCTAAGCCTAGGCTTAGGCTTAAGCTTGAGCCTAAGCTAAGCATAATCTTATGTCTATGCTTAGGCCTAAGCCTATGCATAAGCCTAAGATTAAGCCTAGGCTTAGGCTTAAGCATAAGCTAAGCATAATCTTATGTCTATACCCTAATGTGATTTAACATGGATATTTTGTTTGTGTTCGTTTATCTTTTCTTTTTATCAATAAACAAGACAACATTTCAAAAATGCACAAACAAGAAGGGGGAAATGATCATACGATATACATGAAGAGGTTATTTTTACGAATATTTCAATGAGCACTTCTTCTTTTCGACCAAAAATAGCATGCTGCTGACGTTCGTAAAAGATCAATTTTTATTGCCTAACCTTAAGGTACACGCTTTTTGTCAGCGTTAAACATCGAGGACAAAAAGCGAGTTTTCCTCTAAATTTTCCTTAAAATCATTCTTTTACGAACGCTGCGTGACACAAAACTTTCTCGTTTCCAACAGTTTTTTTGGCTCGGTTTTCCTCATCTTGTGCAATTACTCATACAAATGATGAATGAAATTTCATCGGCCGAGGACAAACACATTTTTTCAACAAAATTTCGATTGTGTTTTCGCTTGTTCCTTAGCTTTTGCGCACTCTTGACTTATCATTTATTGATTGGCGAGAATAAACAAATGATGTTTTCTCAGAAAAACTTTCCTTTTTCGACCTTGGCCTGATTCTAGAAACAACTTGAGGAGCTACTACACAATAGGTGGCTACCCACGTGAAAAAATTTTCGAAAATTTTTTCACGTGGGTAGCCATATTGTGTAGTAGCTCCGCTTTTTCCTTAGCTTTTGCACACTATTAACTTATCATTTATTGATTGGCGAGAATAAAAGAATGCGGTTTTCTCTTTTTCTCAAAAATTGAATTTTGCTCAAAAATCGAATTTTATTCAAAAATTGAATTTTGTTAAAAATCGAATTTCGGCTCAAAAATTGAATTTTTCTCAAAAATCGAATTTGTACAAAGATTGAATTTTTGCTCCAAAATAGAATTGGGTGTGCCCAGTTATTCTGGGACATCCTGTAGAGATAAATGACTAGAATATAGGCTAGATGCGAGTGTCACACTTTTCAAGGTCAAATTTCAACAATCAAATTTTCGCATTGATAATTTAATCATAACACATATACCGATTGTCGATTGTTGAATTTTGTTTAACAAGATTATTTCTTTAATCTTTTATTTCAGGAATGGTTTGCCTTATTTGCCTGGCTATATGGGCAATAGCCTTATATTACATTTTCCGCTATATTTGGGAGCTGATCCCAGTGGGCGACTTGAAAAATAAAGTCGTTTTTATAACTGGTTGTGATTCGGGTTTCGGGCGCTTGTTAGCTATAAAATGTGCTAAGAATGGTATTCCTGTGTTTGCTGGGTGTTTGACACCTGAGGTAACAATGGTGCTTTTATAATTTGATGAAAGCGATTTAGGGTCAGAGAAGTTTGGAGAAGGAAACTGATGGCTCACCCGGAAAGCTTACAGCAGTGCCTTTAGATATCACTCAAGATGAGTCTGTTATAAAGGCTTATAAATTTGTTAAAGAGCATCTTCAACCTGGACAAAGTAGGCTTAAAATTTTTTAGTCCCGAGGCTTAGGCTTAAAGGACCAGTCCAATCAGTTACAACCATATGAAAATGATATATTCAGAAAGATCATGAAAAATGGAGCATTTTTTGTTTTTATGGCATGTTCTGAGTCGTTGTAGTTTTGGAGATAATTGCGTTTGAAATTATGAATTTGTTACAAGCTCTTCGTTGTAATACACAAACTTTTTTGAATTTTTTGCTGAAAAATCGATTTTTGCATCAATTTTTAAAATTTTCATAAAATGAACACTGTAGCAATGTTTTATAGCTAAATACGACGAACAGAATGACACCAAAATTATCTAATTTGAAAATTGTTTTGGGCTATTGAAACGAAAATTCTGATTCATATTTTCGTTTCAATAACCCAAAACAATGCTCAAATTGGATAATTTTGGTGTCATTTTGTTTGTCTCATTTAGCTATAAAAATTATAGCTACAATGTTCATTTTATGAAAATTTTAAAAATTGGTGCAAAAATCGATTTTTCCGCAAAAAATTCAAAAAAGTTTGTGTATTACAACGAAGAGCTTGTATACAAATTCAAAATTCAAACGCAATTATCTCGAAAACTACAACGATTCAGAACATGCCGTAAAAACAAAAAATGCTCCATTTTTCATGATCTTTCCGAATATATCATTTTTCATATGATTGTAACTTCCTGGACTGGTCCTTTAAGCATAAGCTTAAGCATAGGCTTAAGTGTAGGCTTAGGTTTATGCTTAAGCGTAGGCTTAAAATAATTTTATAGAACTTTGGGCACTTGTTAACAATGCTGGTGTATTTTCATGCCACGGACCGGATGCTTGGTGCACGATTGATCAATACAAACAAGCCCTTGAAGTCAACTGTTATGGAATGATTCGATGCACCCATGTAACTAGCAATAATTTTGAAACAATACTTATATAGTCTATTTCAGCGGTTGGGCAAAAAAGTTGTATAGTCAAGTGGACAACGAAGCCGTCCGATCTGGCAAGTTAAGCAACGTTGGGCCCTTAGGTTTGAATTTTTTGTGAACATCAGGTTCGATCCCGCGAGGGCAAAAAGTTTGATGTTCACAAAAATTTCGAACCTGAGGTCCCAAAGTTGCTTAACTTGCTAGATCGGACGAGCAGCTTCCTTGTCGACTTGGATATGCTGTATACAACTTTTTTTACCCTATCGCTGAAACAGACTATACTTCTATTTTATTTAGGCCTTTTTAAAACTTCTAAAAGAATCTCAGGGTCGTATAATTTCGGTGGCGAGCGTTGCTGGGCGAGTGTCGGTCCCATGTGGTGCTCCATATGCAGTTGCAAAATATGGCGTTGAGGCTTATATGGATGCCATAAGGTATCTAGAATTCAAAGTCATTTAAAGCGTATTGTTGCGGTTGCCACTACGAGCTCGAAATTCAAATGAGTCATTCAGTAACACACCATGGTATAGTGGTCCAGTGCTCTGCCAAGGAGTACGGTGTCACCGGCACTAGCGAGGGTTCGGTTCCCGCTTGCTTTACAAAATCTTTTGGCAGGGCAAAATCTTTTGAACGAAAGGGGAATCGAACCCTCGCTAGTGTCGGTAACTGGTAGCGCACCGGACCACTACACCATAGTGGTCACTGAATGACTCTTATTGAATTTCGACCTTGTAGTAGTGCCAACCGCAACACCTCTCCTTTTTAAAATGTATAAAATTTTGTTTTAGGCAAGAGTTAAAGCCATATGGGGTGAAATGTTCAATACTAGAACCGGGTGCGTTCAAAACCAATTTGCTCAACAAGCAAGCCATGGAAGAACGAGTGAATCGTGTTTGGACACAGCTTAGTGATGAGTTACAGGAAGAATTTGGAGAGGAGTTCAAAAATGATTGTAAGGATAAAATATTGACAAAAACTTAACAAAAAATGCTTTCTTGATCCTGATTCAGGGTCAGTGTATTGAAGCGAAAATCATCTTTTTTAGCTTTTTTATGTTAAAATACTCATTTCTGGTTTTTTTCAATGCGGGGAATCGATTGCACGCATTCCCGAAGCTTGAAAATGTTTCCCTGATCCTGATTCATGGTCAGGGGAATATTTTCAAGCTTTGGGGTACACGCAATCGATTCTCTGCAACAGAAAACCCCAGAAACGAGTATTTTCATATAAAAAACTAATAAATTTTATTTTCGCTTCAATACACTGGCCCTGAATCAGGGGCAGGGAAGCAATTTCAAGTTTTGGGGATACGCGCAATCGATTCTCCGCATCGGAAAACCCCAGAAACGAATATTTTCATATAAAAAGCTAATAAATTTTATTTTCGCTTTAATACACTGACCCTGAATCAGGGAAGCATTTTCAAGCTTCGAGAATACGCGCAGTCGATTCCCCGCTTAAATTTACCCCCAGAAAGATCATTTTCAGGCAGAAAATATAAAAATTTTCAATTTTCGCTTCAATATACACACTCCAATTCCCTGATTCAGGGTCAGGAAATCGGAGCGTGTGTGGAAGAACTTTTTTTGCGCCACCCTGTATAGAATACGACAAGCCTAATTTCAAATTTTATATAGTCGTGCTCAAATGGAATACAGCACTTCACGAAATCGCAAGTGATCGTTTCGACTACGTCGTAGACAACTATTACCATGGAATAACAGCCAAGTTTCCACGTGCTCGCTACCGTTGTGGTTGGGACTCGCTGTTCTTCTATATTCCATTGTCATATCTACCAACAGAGATCCAAGACTACATCATGCTCAAGATTATTGGCAAGACTGCACTTCCCGCTGTTTTGGAAAAGAAGAAAGGGAATTGAATTGTTCATGATGCGTATACAAATGTCTTTTGTAGACTTTTGAGAACTAGATTTTTTTTATTAATTTCTCCATAAAATCCTATACTCGAAAATCTTGTGTTCTTCTAATTGAATCAGGGAAAATGTATTGAAGCGAAAAGTCAGACATCATAAAATTCAAAAAATCGACGTTTTAGCAGCTGATTTTGTGTAGCCGGGAGGGGGGGGGTGGAGTTGATCATGGNAGACGGCATACGAGATCGGTCTCGGCATTCCTGCTGAACCGCTCTTCCGATCTGGGGGGGAGGGTTGGTCATGGGGAACACGATGTCGGCGTTAGAATTCAAATTTGATTTAAGGGGGACTCCCTACATGAAGAAGAAAAATTTTCGATTTTTGATGAATTTTTCAATTTTGGCATCTATCTTGAAATGGGCTTTACACCAAATCAGCCACTAAAAAGCCATGTTTTTATTTTATTTTATGATGTCCGGCTTTTCGTTTCAATACATTCTCCCTGAATCAGGGACAATGTCTAAAGCACGTAAGGTTTTCGAATATAACTCTAATTGTTCTTGTGTTTATGTAAAAAATTTATGCACATAAAAAACAATTATGCTATATATTTTAAGGCAAAAAAATGGTTTCAAGGAGACAATTATACGACTTATCAAATGTATTAGTAACACAAAATAGTGGGGGGGGGGGGGGGGAAAAACAGTTATTCTATCAACTATAACAGTTCGATTCTTATTCGTGCGGCGATGAGTCACTGTCGGACGGGGATGACACGCTCGAAGGTGGCGTCAACCCAGTGTGTATCGTAATAGTTGAGTTTCGGTTGACACTAAACGCCGGGTAATATAGTCCTCGTGGCATGTTTCTAAAATTCACAAATTGTTGGAAATATGTGTAAAGTATAACATTTTCATGGCTAGCTTTAAGAAAAAATGTCGGCTACTTGCCCAAGTGGATATGAAGCCGCCTGTCCGATCTGGCAATTTAAGCAACGTTGGGCCCGCAGGTTCGATCCCCAACAGGGCCAAAATTTCGATCTACAAAAAACTTTTCTTGGTGCAAATATTTTTTGCTTCACGAAAAGTTTTTTGTAGATCAAAATTTTTGCCCATTTGGATCGAACCTGAGGGCCGAACGTTGCTTAACTTGCCAGATCGAACGGTCGGCTTTCTTATCCACTTCGCCAAATAGCCGACGTTTTTAGTAAAGCTAGTCATGAAAAACGTTATAGAGTTGTACAAAAATCCGAAAAGGTGAAAGCAAGAGTCAAAATTTTAAAAAATGTCGCCAATCGACTCAACTCGCCGAGCGCTTCAAAACAAGTATCATATCATGGGGTTTTGTCTATGGCCGAGTGGCTAAAGCGCTTTACATTAACTCATAGGGCGCGGGTTCGATCCCCAAAAGTCAATTTTTTATTTTGTTGTCAAAAGTCATAAAATTTTTTGCATATTCATATTTTTAGGAACACGATGGTGCTATTTTTTCCATGAAAAAAAATCGAAAAATAACTTTTTTGAGATTTTTTCAATTTTTCCAAAAGTTTTAACGGAAAAATAATAGTGCCATCGTGTTGCCGCATAAAAATGTGGATATGCAAAAAATTTTATGAAATTTAGAGAACCTTAAATTCGGGCTGGGATTCGAACCCTTGCTATATAAGTTAATGCAGAGCGCCTTAGCCACTAGGCCATAGAGAAAACCCCCATGATATAGTACTCATTTTGAAGCTCTTGTCGAGCTGAGTCGATTGGTGACATTTATTTTTAATTTTGATCCATGCCATGCTAATTTTCGGCTTTTTTGTGCGCCGTGTAGTGTAAAGTGTTATACTTGAAGGCATAAGCGAGTCCTTCGGAAATCAGCGGCATATCATTGATATAAAAAGAAAGAACTCCTTGATCGCAATCCATCAACACACCGATTACAGTGCCAACGCCACGGATTCCGCCAGAAACCCGTCCATGGTGGAGATCATTGTGGAGAAACCAAGAGCGTTCCGCATCTAGGTACATCGACCAGGCATGAAGATCTTTGCCTGAATTTATAAATTGAGGTATAACGTTTTTCATGAATAGCTTTAGGAAAAATGTCTGCTATTTGGCGAAGTGGATAAGGAAGCCGCCCGTCCGATCTGGCAAGTTAAGCAACGTTGGGCCCGCAGGTTCGATCCCACTGGGGCAAAAATTTTGATCTACAAAAAACTTCTCTTACGAACAATGGAGCAAAAATTTTTTGAAAATTTTCTGAAAAATTCGTCAAAAATTGAAAAATTTGTCACAAGTTGAAAAATACGTCAAAAATTAAAAGTAATTTTTTAAATTTTTGACGTATTTTTCAATTTTTGATGAATTTTTCGATTTTTCAGAAATTTTTCAAAAAATTTTGCTCCATTTTTTGTAAGAAAAGTTTTTTATGGATCAAAATTTTTACCCTCGGAATCGAACCTGCGGGCCGAACGTTGCTTAACTTGCCAGATCGAACAGGCGGCTTCCTTATCCACTTCACCAAGTAGTCGATATTTTTCGTAACGCTGCCATAAGAAACGTTAAATAGCCTACCTAACATAGCATGTCTGCTGACAGAAGGTTGTGCAACACCAAGTACAATATCCGCGTTACTCTCGTGTCGATCCACAGTGACCTCCCAGTAATGGACTCCTTTCGAAAACGACACCGAGCCCAGCACCGTGCGATAGTCAACGGAAGCGCTAGTCAACGTGGCCGATTCGTTCGATAGTATCATCTCGTGTTGAGAAGAGGATTTGGTTAGTTGAAACCAGGCGACTAAAAAGAATATGGTCAAGATGGAAAAGTGGAATGGAGGCGCATACCATGAGCCGTTTGTAGACAGATCGGATCACTGTATGGACTTGAACCGGCCGAGTTGAAAGCTTTCACTCGAGCATTATAGATAGTATCAAAATGGAGTCCATCTATAGTACAAATGTTGTCCGGGCCACAATATACTTCCTAAAAGGTTGAAAATTTTGAATTGCAGTGAAAGGTGTATGTGAAATTTTCGCTTCAATACATACTCTTATTTCCCTGAATCAGGGTTAGAGAAGCATTTTCGAGCTTGTGTGTATTGACGTGAAAATTAAAAAAATGTTTTCATTTTTCATCGACTTACGAAAAATGCCAAAAATTTTTTTGAATTTTCGCGTCAATACACACAACTTTTATTGATTCAGGGACGAATTTTCACTGCTTTCATGTTTTCGTTGTACAGTTGCGGGCAAAAACCTTTACACTCCCCTTGATTTTAGTGTAAAATCGACATTTACAGATGCTATATCTCGATGAAGATAAATCCGATTAAGATGAAACTTTTGGAATAAATAGATCTGGAAAAGTTATAAAGGGTCTCTGAAGACGACTTTTTTCGAAAACTCAACCCTTAAGAGATATAGTCAGCTAAAGTTGACGAACCTTCATTTTCAGGCAAATGGTAGAAAAACATGGTTCATCAACTTTAGCTGACAATATCTCTTAAGGGTTGAGTTTTCGAAAAAAGTCGTATTCAGAGACCCTTTATAACTTTTCAAGATCTATTTATTCCAAAAGTTTCATCTTAATCGGATTTATCTTCATCGAGATATAGCATCTGAAAATGTCGATTTTACACTAAAATCAAGGGGAGTGTAAAGGTTTTTGCCCGCAACTGTACTACGAAAACATGAACGCAGTGAAAATTCGTCCCTGAATCAATAAAAGTTGTGTGTATTGACGCGAAAATTCAAAAAAATTTTTGGCATTTTTCGTAAGTCGATGAAAAATGAAAACATTTTTTTAATTTTCACGTCAATACACACAACTTGTATTGATTCAGGGGTGAATTTTCAATGCGTTCATGATTTCGTTGCAATACACAGATTTCAAAAAACGTCAACTTAAATGCGATTTTCTCAAAAACTACAACGATGCCGTAAAAACAATAGGCTTATGCTTTAGGCTTAAGCTTAGGCGTTGGCTTAGGCTTAAGCCTTAGGCTTAGACTTAGGTATTAGATTTAGGCTTTAGACTTAGTCTTAAACTTTAGGTTTAGGCCTTCGCGCCTCGGCGAGTTGTAAAAAATTACTACAATGTTCATTTTGTGAAAATTTAACAAAATCGATGCAAAAATTGCTTTTTCCGCAAAAAATTCAAAAAGTTTGTGTATTACAACGAAAACATGAACAACTTCAAACACTATTTCGTTTACCTTAAAAACACCATCGTCTCGACCTGAATCGATCTCCAAAATGTAACCGTCAATAGCAACCCCATCACGAGGACACCGCCAAACAACTACAACCGAATTATTTTCTGCAGCACATTCCGCCGTATCAAAGTAGGGTGCTGGTGGGGCTAAAAAAATCTTCGATTAATACAAAATATTTTTTCCTTTTGATATAACTTCAAGTGCTACACTAACACAAACCACAAATTTTTGTATTACAACGAAAACATGATCAATTAGTGATTTTTTGAGTGCAAAAAAGAGTATCTTTTTATACCTTGATTAGGATCCCCTTTTATTAGACCAGCTCGACGCTTAGCTAGAATAAGTTTGGGAGCAATTACACAATGGGGGGGGAGGGGGCACCCGCGTAAAAATTCCTCGAAATGACCCCTCTAGGGGTGAAAACATGCGGGGAATCCGAATTTGAAAAAAAACGCTTCCCCGATTCAGGGAAGACTTATTTATTGAAGCGAAAGGTCGCAAAAATGCGATTTTTGCCTAAAAATGAGACCCCTTTTGGGGTAAAAATGTGCGGGGGAATCCGAATTTGCCCATGGATTCAAGAAAAGTGTATAGTGAAGCGAAAAATCGAGAAAATCATCAAATTCAGATTACCTGCATGTTTTTTTAATTTTCAAAAAATGTTCACGTGGTTGGCCCCCTACTCCTATTGTGTAATAGCTCCAAAATTTATATTAAAAAGAAATCCCTGATTTTCAGGGACTCCTAAGTTTGACCTCAAAACTTGGCTGATAAAGTATTACCCTTAAGTTGGACAAAATCTAGACATTGGATCGAATATTGAACAGCTTTTGTGTCCAAGTTGAGAACAAACTCGGAGTCGATTTCCGGTTTTGTCCGCATTTCTTTGTGCCATAAAAAGTCTTGATTAGTTGCTCGATTCGACAGAGCACTGCCGATCTAAAATGCGTAGTGGGTTATTGGATGGATTTTGTGTGTTGTCATCAAACCTGCATGTAAGCAATCGGATCGGGCTCTTTTAGAATTTCGATGCAAAATTGTATTAGCGACGTGGTTCGGTTCAGATGGCCTTTGCATCGCGAAATTTGTTCCTTCAATGCACGATGCTAAAAATATTTTTTGAAATTATGAAAAACTTCATTTTTTGGGGGCCACCCACGTGAAAAAATATTGTTGTGAAAATGACCCCTTCTAGGGGGTAAAAACATGTGGGGAATCCGAATTTGACATTTTCAAAGCGAAAAAGACGCTTCCCTGATCCAGGGAAAACCTGTGTATTGAAGCGAAAAGTTGCAAAAATGCGATTTTTGTGATTTTTCGCTTCAATATACATGCCTTCCCTGAATCAGGGAAGCGTTTTTTTGCTTTGAAAATGTCAAACTTGGATACCCCGCATGTTTTTAACCCTAGAGGGGTCATTTCCAGAAAAAATTTTCGAGAATTTTTTCACATGGGTGTCCCCTCTAGTAGCTCCAAATCATCATACTTTATAATCTTTTTCACTGTCAGCAAATTCGAACAGCTTATTTCTCCTCTCTTGAAGCATTTCAATTAGACTATCAATTTGAGCGTTGATGTTCGTCTTAAAATCGTCGCAGTTATTCTAAAAATGAGAAGAATAGTTGTTGAAAATCGATGGCAAAAAATTTATTACGTTGATTCGATCGAGAAGCTTTTTGAGGTTTCCAATATCTTCTTTGGCATGCTTGGCTTTTTCACTGAGTAATTGTAATGAATGGGAAAGTTCACTCTAAAAATTAAACTTTTAAATAGATGATAAAAAAATTGGGAGTAGTTTGTTGAAGTGAAAATGAAACATTTCTGATTTTGATCGGATATCCTAAGGTTTTTCTATGGTAGATAAATCAGGGATTTCGTTTCAATAACCCAAAACAATTTTCAAATTCCATAATTTTGGTGTCATTTTATTCGCCCGCCGAGTTGTAAAAACGCTGTATTTAGTTTTTTTCTAAATGTTCAAGGATTTTGAATTTTATCGAATTCGTTTCAATAAACAATCTGATTGATCCAACAAGCTTTTCGTTTCAATGTTCAAACTCGTTTGAGCAATTTTGTTTCGCTCATAAATTTTTATGGCTAGATTGTCAAGTAGTGCCGTAAAAGCAAAAAAAATGTTCCAAATTTTGTGCTCTGTCACGTGACATCAACTCCTCAAAAGTAGCTGAAAACTCTAATAATAAATTTGTAATTCCACAAATTCGAATCAAAGCAAGCCGCCAAACTAATATTTTCATTATCTAGCCATTTCTGTTGCGCCGATTTTTTCGACAAGCGACAATTGCTGGTTTATTTATTGTAGCTTGGAATGCGTTCCCTTTCCGACAAGTGGTTAAAAAGCTGTGATTTTGAAGACATAAAGGCCTTTGTGCCACGCAACCACTTGACACTTCCTTTTCGGTAACGCTCGGGGCTTCTCAAATTTGCGAAAATTTTATTGGGCGCCTCGGTAAAAATCAAAAGCGCTGCGCATCATCGAGTGCCACAACACAGGTGTTACTTTTTATGGACAAGAATTTTAAGAATGGCCATTTTTCTGGATTATAAATGAAAGAAGACAAGCTTTTTGCATACACAAAATTTGAGAATATTTTCTTGTTTCTTGATCATCAACATTAACATTACCATTCCACTTTTTGGGAGTTGATGCCATATGAAAGAGCACAAAATTTGGAGCATGTTTTGTTTTTACGGCACTACTTGAAAATCTAATCGTAAAAAGTTATGAGCGAAACAAAAAAATTTTCAAACGAGTTTGAACATTGAAACGAAGAGATTGTGGATCAATCAGATTGTTATAAAAACACAAAATGCTCAAAATTTTGTGCTCTATCACATGGCATCAATTCCCCCAAAAGTAGACTGGTCCTTTAATCTACAGTGCTATTTCGGGTCGACCTATAATCCGTCAAAGTAAAAGCCTGTCAGAAAAAGAGCCGCGCCAGGCTTTTCCCCTCGCATATGGCTCATTTGTCATGGCCTTGTCACAAATATTTTCGATTATAATTGCGTCATTGATATTGGATGGAGCTGCGCGATTTCTGCCCATGTGGCTATATATATTTACAGATTATATGTCCAAATGATTATTGGTCTGGTAAATGTGTCAGAGAAAGATCACAACTCGCTCTCTACTGCGAGGTTCAAAAAAGCTGGGAGCGCATGGCCTTATGACTAGGAGACTGTATATTACAACGAAAACATGAACACAGTGAAAATTCGTCTCTAAATCAATAAGTTGTGTATTGACGTGAAAATAAAAAAATTTTTTTGGCAGTTTGCGTAAGTCGATGCAAAACGAAAAAAGTTTTTAAATTTTCGCGTCGATACACACAACTTTTATTGATTCAGGGACGAAGGTGTTCATTTTTTCGTTGTAATACACAGATTTTAAAAGTCGCCAATTTCAAATGCAATTTTCTCAAAAACTACAATGATTAAGAACATGCCGTAAAAACAATAGGCTTAGACTTAGGCTTAAGCTTTAGACTTAGGCTTAAGCTGTAGGCTTAAGCTTAAGCTTTAGGCTTAGGCTTAATCTTAAGCTCTAGGCTTAGGCTTTAGGATTAGGCTTACTACTGGCTTTTAAAAATTCTATTACATCCTCGTTTTTTCAATAACAATAAAC
Source organism: Acrobeloides nanus (assembly GCA_900406225.1). Lineage (NCBI taxonomy): Eukaryota > Metazoa > Nematoda > Chromadorea > Rhabditida > Cephalobidae > Acrobeloides > Acrobeloides nanus. The sequence goes on from OZJO01000026.1 coordinate 49,054, forward strand.
ATGGTAGTGGTCATTCTCTAAAGACCATCTATCCCGCAAAATATGTAAATTTTGAATCGTGTGTGCCACTTCCGGTTAGTTTCCCATCCACCTGCATGTTTTCCCTCGTTTCGCAACATTGACAAATTTTGTTATATACGAAAACGGATTTCCGACGACCACGAAATTTGCTTTGTTTATAAATTCAAAGCTTATCTTTAAGACGTCGAAATTTTAAGAGTGTAAATCTTTACACATTCGAATTTGTTTAGTTGAAAACTTCTCTCAAAACATAGATTTTGCACCGACTCTCGTCATAAATAAATCCACTAACACAAAACTGACCATTATACATTCATGTTGTTGTTAGAGTAGTAGTATAAAATTCATGCATTTCGCGGATATGGATGGAAAATTGTATATGCGGAACGCCTCATCAATTTTATGTTTTATTGTGGTCAGCCAGAAAATTTGCTCGCCGAGGAGCGGCTAATCAGGCTAATTTCAAGTTTGGGATTGCGGAAAATATTTTCAACAATAACGGCTATTGACAATTGGTTGGCCAACCGGAAAAAATTCTATCTGTTGTTATAAATTTAGACAGGTGTGAAAAAGTGAAAAAAAAGATACGGTATAACGTTTTTCATGGCTACGAAAAATGATGGCTACTTGGCAAAGTGGATAAAGAAATCGCCTGTCCGATCTGGCAAGTTAAGCAACGTTCGGCCCGCAGGTTCGATTCCTGCGAGGGTAAAAATTTTGATCTACAAAAAACTTTTCTTACAAACAATGGGCAAAAAATTTTTTAAATTTATCAAAAATTAAAAAATTTGTCAAAAATTTTTGACGAGTTTTTCAATTTTCGACGAATTTTCAATTTTTGACGAATACCTTGTTTCGGATAACCCTTTTCTATTATAAAAATTTGCATTTTTTATGCAAATTTCAAAATGAATGAACCCCTTATGCAACTGATTTTATTTGAAATCTCTCAAAACGGAATCTGCTGTTTTCAAGAACGCTTGGGAAACTTGATCTTGGCACAATATTTGACCGTCGAAGGTTCAATAAGGAAAGTGTTCGTTGCTGACAGCTTCCTTTCTTAGCTCCAACTTTAGCTGGCCGGGCATATGTTTGTTGATGAGAAGTGGTGGAATCGCGTGCCAATACGAAATTGGCTATTGAAAATTTGATACTTTGAACATGTATGTATGCAAGAATGTTGTTGGGCAACATGTCTAGGAAATAAAAAATTGGATACTCTCATGCATCCAAATTATTATATATACTCAAAAATTATTTTGAAAAATAATTTTTTAGCCAAGGATTAAGCTTAGCCTTAAGCATAAGCCTTAACATAAGGCTAAATCTAAGCCTAAGGCTAAGCCTAAGCGTAAGCCTAAGCCTAAGCCTAAGGCTAAGCCTAAGCCTAACGCTAAGCCTAAGGCTAAGCCTAAGCCTAAACCTTAGCCATAGGCTAAGCCTAAGGCTAAACCTAAGCGTAAGCCTAAACCTAATACTAAGCCTAAACCTAAGCCTAAACCTAAGAACAAAACTAAGCCCCTTAATTTCCAACAACTTTCCTAAACTTAAACTATTTCTTAGTTTCTGACAAATTCAAAAATTTCCCCCTCCTTTTTTCATAATTTTTCTCCATCTTCGTTTAGTGATCGAAATCATTTGTCCGACCCTCTTCAAGTGCATTTGTTTTCTAGAACACATGTATATACAACTCGAAAGAGCCACACTACCACCACCGGCTTGGCTCTTTTGATCCACATATCCAGCATGAAGCTCGATCGCATATAAATCTCCGAACATTTATCATTGGGTCGTCGTCGGGGATCGCAGTGGGTGTTAATGTTGATAAGCGGCGATATCACATGTGTGTATATGCGGTGATGTGCTGTCTCTTGGGTCGGGTGGATTTGTTGTGTAACATTGTGTAAGTACTCGAGAAGAGAGGACTTTGGGAAATTTATTAGTGTAAAAATTGATCCATATTTTTGTTTCATGATCGATTTTATATAGTCTTTGAAGAAAGGAAAAGGAAAAACATGATTTTGAATTTTGTTTATGAAAGAGAAAGAAAGCAAGTTGATACTTTTTATTGCCTTGTCGGCATTTCGGCTTCTTGGAAGAGAGAAAGTTTCAGACTCGTCATTTCAATTGGACGGGTCAATCGGTCACTCGCTCGAGTAACACTCATTCTCGAGTTCGCAGCTATGAGTGACTATGACAGGTGTTGATGCTTTTCCAAGTTATAACTAGCACGAGATTGCGAGCTAGAACAAAGCGCACCGAAGCTTTTGAAGAGAAGTTGTAAATCGACTTCGAGAACTCTTTTATGGGTCCGGCGGACAAATTGCTCCGATTTGTAACGTATAAACTTTTAACATAAGCCTTGGCATAAGGCTAAGCCTAAGACTAAGCCTCTAAGGGTAAAAACATGCGGGGAATCCAAATTTGATTTTCGAAGCGAAAAAACGTTTCCCTGATTCAGGGAAGGCGTATTGTGTATTGAAGCAAAATGTCGCAAAAATACAATTTTTACCTAAATGAATCGCATTTTTGCGACTTTTTGCTTCAATACACAATATGCCTTCCCTGAATCAGGCTTAGCCTTAGGCTAAGGCTTATGCTTAATCTTAGGNCAAAATGTCGCAAAAATACAATTTTTACCTAAATGAATCGCATTTTTGCGACTTTTTGCTTCAATACACAATATGCCTTCCCTGAATCAGGCTTAGCCTTAGGCTAAGGCTTATGCTTAATCTTAGGTTTATGCTTAGGCAATTTGCGCCTGAATCAGGGAAGAGTCCCCCTCCCTATTGTATAGTAGTTCCCCAATTTTAAATGAATTTAAATTTCCCAGAAGATCAAATAAAGTGTCCATGATTTTTTTTCAAAAAAGAGAAAAATCCCCAAATGGCAGCCAATTAATCTCATCAGCCTCAATTTAGCTCGCCTAAATTTTTTCTAAAACAAATTCAGTGTTCCTAAAATCCGTTATTGCCTAAATTTGTGCGTCCAAAAATTTGTGGAGGCTGTTTTCTTGAGATTAAGCCATAAAACAAAACAAAAAAGGACACGATAAAAGCTTTTAAAGAAGACAAAAAAATTTAATGGAATTTGAAAGAAATGAGCCCACGAATATTTCTATTATACTATACTAAAGCTATAATGAAGGAAAAATTTCCAAAAAACTTAAGAACATCAAAAAACTAGAAAGTTTGACCCAAAAACACTTTCTATACAAAATTCTAACTATCGATATTTTTTGATACTTTGCAAACTAGTGATGCTTAAGGACCATAGTTCACTCATGTGCTTAGCCTTAGGCTTAGCCTTAGACTTAGGCTTAGCCTTAAATTTTGATTTTGACCGAGTACTTTTGCCGATCTCTACTTGGAACTGTTTATTTTTTCCCCCAAACATTCGAATATCACTTATACTCTTAAAAATTGTTTATCCAACTAATAATCCCTGAAAGGCCTTATTATTTCAAAGTGTTATTCTTTTCTAAGACCGTCGCCAATGATCCGAATAGCGTAAGGGATGCAGATCGGCGTAAAAGTTTCGTTTTGATCCATAAAAGTGGCCTCTTTTTCTTCTTCCATTTCAATTAAATCCTGAGCCTCACGGACGTAAATATTTAATTACTTGTTATGAAAAGAAAATTCTTTTAAAGGACCAGTCCAGTGTTGCCAAATTTTGTAGAAATTCGTAAAATTCGTGAAAAATGGAGCATGTTTTGTTTTTACGATAAATTCTGAATCGTTGTAGTTTTCGAGATAATTGCGTTTGAAATTTGGAATTTGTGTACATGTTTTCATTGTAATACACAATTTAAACAAGTTTACGTATTACAAAGAAAACATGTACACAAATTCAAAATTTCAAACGCAATTTTCTCGAAAACTACAACGACTCAGAATTTACCGTAAAAACAAAAAATGCACCATTTTTCATGAACTTTCCGAATATCAACAAAAATGGCAACTTTTTTCCCCACTGGACTGGTGGTCCTTTAATACTTCTAACAAATAAATTTTTTCGTTGAGCTCAACTTTTAAATACCCCTCAAAATTTTGGCAATCGACTTTTCCATTAACTTCCTCCGCCTGTAGTTAAAATGCCAAGATGTCACCCACTTATGATGGCCGACAATGGGCTTGGCGTGCGCGAGCTGAGTGCAGAAAACACATTTGGCATTCTCTTCGGATTGATAATCCACTCTCACTAATCTGGCACTCTATGGAAGAAGAAAAGGAAACGTTTTTGTCCGTATGCTCGTGTTGAATGGATGGACCAGGACCGGATTGATCGAACAATCATAAAGAGGCATAAGTTCAGTCACTATCCCGTTTTATTGTATAGGTCATCTCGGTAGGGGGGCAACGGCATTTTGATCGAAAGTGCTAAAGTAGACCGAAAATGGTTCAAGGCAAACATTTGTAAACTCTGTTTCGTGGCAAGGTCAAAAAAAGCTGGGCGAGCATGACTTAATGGGTAGGATGAAAATTGAAAAATTCGTAAAAATTGAAAAATTCAATTTTGATTGAATTTCAATTTCTATTGAAAGTAAAATTCAGGGTTTTCGTGTCAATATTCAGACGAATTCAAACCCGTTTCTGGACGATTTCAGGGTATCGAATGGAAATGTGTCCGGAAACGGGTTTGAATTTGCCTGAGTATTGACACGAAAACCCTGAATTTTACAATTTTTTGGCTAGCGTCCACAAATCGTCATGAAGTGTGTTTCACGGTCTGCTAGCGCGCACATACCAAATGTCCAATAAAAATTGCAAATCCCCGGTTTTATCACCCTATTTCATAACTTATTCAATAATTCGTTTCGTTGTAAAACGCTCGCGCGCCCATAAATTTGGCGTGTGCATGTTTCAGGACAATTAGTCTATGCCACATATCCCCAATTTCTCAGCTGTCAACAAAGCCAGTGAAAATCACCCTCCTTCCACAACTAACAATTAGCCCTAAGATCGAAGCCAAATGAATTGGAAATTCGAAGACTATCCACCCTCCACCAAAATTCCGGAATTAAAATATGTCCAACTTTCGATAATTTCCTTTCCATTAGATGCGAAAAATCTTTTTTTTCTTCATTTTCATGTGTGAAAGATTTGCATAATAACTCAAAAGGAGGAAAAGCAATCAGCTGTACGCCAAATTAATTGCTTCCAGTCGACGCGCTCGTCACAAAGCCACGGCTAAGAAATTGATGCGCTTTCAATTTTCTTAAGAGGCATGTTTTTGGCACATCAAAATAGCATAAGATGGAGAGATCACAATCGTTCTGGTGTAATTAACCCTTTAGCCTGGGGGAAGGGGATGTAGCCAATGTCCATTCATGTTGACAACGTGCCATAAAATAAGATGGAAGTGTAATACGCATACATAATTAGAGGTATTGGGCAAGGATTTTTGTGGCTAGATATCTGGCCAATTGAGGGTGGTATAGGATTTCAGTTACATAACAGTTTGATGTAATCGCTTCCCAATCAACTATTACATTTTACTGTTTAGTTGAAGAGAAGAAAAAGATCATAATCTGGGTCAAAAATAAGTGTAGACTTTTTCAAAAATCGAAAAATTCGTAAAAAATCGAGAAATTCATCAAAAATTGCAAAATTCGTAAAAATTGAATTCGTAAAAGTACAAAATTCGTAAAAATTGAAAAATTCGTAAAAATTACAAATACACCAAAAATGACAAAATTCGTAAAAAATCGAGAAATTCATCAAAAATTGAAAAATTCGTCAAAAATTGAATTCGTAAAAGTACAAAAATTCGTCAAAAATCGAAAAATTCGTAAAAATTGAAAAACGCAAAATTACAAAATACGCCAAAAATTACAAAATTCGTAAAAATCGAAAAATTCGTAAAAATCGAAAAATGCCCATTTTTGTTGATATTCATAAAGTTCATGAAAAATGGAGCATTTTTTGTTTTTACGACACCTTCTGAATCGTTGTAGTTTTCGAGAAAATTGAGTTTGAAATTTTGAATTCAAAAAAGTTTGTGTATTACAACGAAAACATGTACAAATTCAAAATTTCAAACGCAATTTTCTCGAAAACTACAACGATTCAGAATTTACCGTAAAAACAAAAAATGTTCCATTTTCATGAACTTTTCGAATATCAACAAAAAATGGGCAACTTTTTCCCACTGAACTCGCCCTTTAACACGGAAATGAATTTTTGCATAAAATGGAATTTAAAAATTTTTTTAACTTTTAAACCCCAATAAATTGGCCAGTTGTGTAAACCAGATAAACAAGAAATTTCTTCCCGAAAAAATCCCCCAGAGAAACCGAACTGCTTGCAAACACACTTAATGATCTTATCTTGCAAAAATTTATACAACTTGTCACATCCCTTTAGCATCGAAAAATTTGGCATTTTTCGTATTTTTAAGATACTCACGACTCAATTCATAAAGTCTTGAGGGAGAGCGCCGGCCAGTGGCTATTCGAAAACGTCACAAAACGAAACGACAGCGATTCATCATTTTTTCTTAGGCATGAGGTCATTTTGAAGGGAAAAGAAAATTTCGAATGGACTTAAGAGTTCATTCTTTTCCGTCAAAACAACATGTCTCAAAAATTTTAAAAGACCAGTCTGAGCCGAAAATTTTTTGTTTTTACGATAAATTCTGAATTGTTGTAGTTTTCGAGAAAATTGTGAATAAAGTTAGTGATTTTTGAAATTTTGTGTATTACAACGAAAACATGTACCTGATAGTTTTCTTCGCTCGGACTGCTCCTTGAATTCTTTTGCTGCACCTTTTTTGATGAGCCCCTAGTCCAAGTTTTGAAAGAAAATCCTTCATTTATCTCTTCCCTAACGATTTGTTATTTCAACACCCTCTCTAATAGCATCTTTAATTTAGCCATCAAGTTGTGTGTCATGTTTCAAGATATAGTTAGTGGAATGTTCTATCTCGCGCGACTCTAATTGAGTGCCATTTTCACACGTTCGCCGGATGCCATGGCACGACATGATTCTCTTCCCTTCAATCAGTTTCGCGCATCGCTGCGTGTTCCCAAATTTGCGCCTCGATCAACGACCGGAACTATCAAAGAAAATAAAAAGAAGAAGAAAGATGTGTCCAAGATGTCGGCATATTGGGACTTTATGAAAAAAATAAAAGAGGAAGAGATTCGCGCATTTTGATTAGAAGACGGCAATAAGACAAAAATGATGGCTGGTCTGCGACCTCATTATGGTCAAAGATAGTTAGCGGGCTGGAAAAAAACTGCAAATGGGTAAAAGAAAAAAGCCCTAGAAGGTAATTTCCAGAAAAAGAGGAAAATGACCATTTTCATTTCAAAAATTCAATTTTTTCCCTGAATGAGGGTCAAGGAAGCGTTTTCATGCTTTGGGAATGCGCGCAATCGATTACCCGCCTAGAAAAATCCCTAAACAGCCGGTTTTACGGCGAAAAATCGAATTTAGTCCATTTTCGCTTCAGTACACTCACCACTTTCCTTGAATCAGGGAAGCATTTTCCGGGTTCGGGAATGCGCGCAATTGATTTCTCACATAAAATTACCTCGGGTCATTTTTAGAAAAATAAATTTGCAGTCAAAAATGTAAAAAAAACCACTTTTTTGCGCGACCCTGTACAATTCTTGAAGTTGAAAACCAACCTTTTGTGCTTTGACAATCGTTGAAAGACTTTGCACATCATGATTCATATGGCGAATTTCGTGTAGACATAGACAACACACTGATACTCTACAATTCGTACAAAATAGGGTGAGCACTTCTTGAGGATGATGTTCACACTTCGTTTCCTGAGGTCTTTCTAATGTTGAGGATGCGGACGATGGTCTTCTAAAATTCAAAATTTTTTCATTTTTGAGTTAAAAACAAATTTGAAACTTTATAACCATTTTTGAATTTTTTGGGTTTACAAGATGGTCAGAAAAAAGTTGTCCCTTATTAATGAGGCTTAGCCTAGGCTTAGGTTTAGGCTTAAGCCTAAGCTTAAGCATTATTTATACTTCCGCCATGTCGCGTTGTACGACAGAATTATGAGGGGCAGCACAAGCTATCGTACGAAAGTCATCGTACGATTGTAAAATACAATCGTACGACGGACAAAATGGCCACAAGCTATCGTACGAGTACGATGAAATTTCGTACGATGAGCCGTCGTACTTTTATCGTACGACATGCATTTTTGTGTCGTACGACGCATCGTACAAAATGCCGTACGACACTTCGTACGACAAAAGTGCATTGTCGTTCGGCAAAGTACGACAAATTTCGTACGATTCCATCGCACTGCATTGTACGACAGCTTGTGGTGATTTCATTGTACTTTTAAGTTAATTTTACGATCGTACGATAGCTTAGGGTCGCCACAAGCATGGCACAAGCTATCGTACGAAAGTACGACCGTTCCACAAGCTATCGTACGATCGTAAAATTAACGTAAAAGTACAACGAAATCGCCACAAGCTGTCGTACGATCGCACGACGCAGTACGATGGCATCATACGAAATTCGTACGATAGCTTGTGGCCATTTCGTCCGTCGTACGAGTGTATTTTACACTCGTACGATAGCTTGTGCCGTTGCTTGTGGTGGTACGATAGCTTATGCCGACCCTTATGGGCTACCGTACTTTTGCTTGCGTTCAGTACGATAGAATATACGAGCTTGTGCCGACCCTGAACACTGTTTTACGACACAAAAATGCACTGTTGTGTCGCGACACGACAGAATTATAAATCCCGCCTTAGTCTTAGGCCTAAGCCTAACGTTTTTACAGCGTTTTGGGGATGTTCCCCCCATGTTTGGTCAACTTTCGACACCCGTATCACTTACGAATTTTTGTTTTATTATTGAATTATTTACTAAATAACAATTTGTTTTAATCTTAAATTCAATTTTGGCGAAAAAATTCCCAAAATTAAATCCATCTCCAATTTTCGCACCTGTTAAATGTTAACGCTGGCAATAGTTTGTGGTCCTTGAGCGGACCCCTAGGTGGATGGACAATAGACTGGCACGGCGCACAGTAATAATACCCGCATACTTCACAATACAACTCGGCTGGATTCGGCGCGCTCTCGCACCACTAAAATTCATTTCAAATTTCCATAAAAATTACGCACAAAAAAATTTTACTTGACATGTTGGATGACTTGAATTCGAAGCATCCGTATTTTCGGATGATGTACTAGGTGTGTTCGAGGAGCCTCGAATTCTGGTGATAAGTCTTCGAATTGCTGTATTTTCCGGGGCTACTCTTAAAGCGTTTTCATCGGAGTAGAAGGAGGGTTTTTGGCAGGCGTCACAGATTATGGTATAGCCAGAAGTTGATGGGGTTAGGATGGATGGGATACGAGCAGTGAGCGGGTTGAACGTTGACGTGGTTCCCGAGTGCGAATTTGGGACTCCGACAAAGCTACATGGTCGAGAATCTAAATTTTTTAGCGTGAAACGAAATGAAAAGGTTTGAAACGATACGAATGAAACTATTTTATTTCTAAATGGATTCCGGAAATCGGGTTTGAATTTGCCTGAATATTGACACGAAAACCCTGAATTTTGTTTCGTTTCATTCATATCGTTCTATTTGAAGTTTCATTCGTATCGTCCTAAACGGGTTTGAATTTGCCTGAATATTGGCACGAAAACCTTGAATTTCGTTTCGTTCCATTAGAGCCTATGCTAATTTTTTTTGCAATTTTATTGTTTTCCATTTGTGACACTTTTTAGCGAAATTTAAAGTGTTGCCTTCAAGTATCTTGTACATTAATTTACGTACAAAACGAGTGAGTTTACAGCACTTTTCGCACTTGAAAAACAACACCGCTCTTTTCGTTTCTCCCATTTTTCATATTTGGCTATGATTGGAAGTGACCGTTTGGCGCTTCGGAAATTGCTGGTTTCTTTGTTGGTTTGAGTGAAGAAGATTTGACCCTAACTGTTTGCACACCAATCCACCGGCGGACAGTTTTGTTTGTTGTTTTTGAGGTCCAGAAAAGGGAAATTTCTGATGGAGTTTTTTAGGGTCAAATAAAAAGGCAGCATAAAAAATTTCAAAAATATTAGAAAAAAATGAAAATTCTCAACGAAATGGAAATTTTGAAAACTCTTAAAAATCGAAATTTGGTCGAAAAATTGAATTTTTGCTCAAAAATCAAAATTTTCTCGAAAATCGAAAATTTCGATTTTCCACTGAAAAACCCCAATTTTTGAAAAAGTCTGTATATTGACACGAAAACATGAATTATTTCAAAAAGATGGATTGTATTGAACAAAAACAAGCCAAATATTTTGTTGATATTTTTATAGCCACTACTTTTATAACTTGACCTCATAAAATGGTCACTTTTATGTGCATGAGAACCGATAAAACCAACACTTACTCCGTCCACAAATCACGACCCCACTATCGGTCTCGCTGACCACCGATAGCTTATCACTCTCCTGGTCGGGATCCGACACACACAAAGAGATGGTATCACTCGCTCCTAAAAATGAATATCACATCAATAATCAACCGCATAAAAATGTTACCACTTGAAGAGCATTGTGGTGATAATGGGCTTTGGTGAATGCCATAGGCATGAAAAGTTGGTTGGGAGTTGTTGGAAATTTTTTGTTGTGCGCGTAGTGCGCATTCTCGGCAATAACTATGCGCGCATTGTAGCAAAATTGGTTCACGAAGGAATTCCCGGCAACCTGGGCATTTTAGTTCTTCCTCCATTTTTACCTAAATTAAAAATTTCAAAAAAATTTTGTGGAGTTTCGACAAACGAGCTTAGGCCATGACCCTGATTCAGGGAAAGAGGTGGGTGTATTGAAGCGAAAATGAATCAACTTTCGAATTTTCGTCGAAAAACGGCTGTCTAGGGATCGAAATTTTTTTGACTACCACGGAACTTTTTATTGAATCAGGCAACGTGTACATTGAAACGAAAAGAAATGGGATCCTAGTTAATAGTCGTGTAGTTTGTAGTAGTATTACTAACTACTACTACAAACTATGTAGTAGTTTGTAGTACGTAGTTGGTACTATGTTTAGTTTGTACTACGTTGTAGTTTGTAATACTACTACGTTTGTAGTAGTACTACAAACTACTACTACGTTTGTAGTAGTAGTGCCACAAACTACATAGAAGTAGTTTGTGGCACTATCGCTAGAAGTAGTCTACTACAAACTACTAGTGTAGTAGTAGTTTGTAGTAATACTACTAGTTAGTACTAATCCTGATTTTCCCGCCATACGAACACGCAGGGATGCATCAAAAAAGCTATATAAGGATCCACGTTTCTTTTCGTTTCAATGTACACGTTGCCTGATTCAATCAAAAGTTTCGTGGTAGCCAAAAAAATTTGACTATATAAGAGTATACCCTATGGCTTAAACAAAATAGCAAAAATATCTCGCTTTCAAAAAAATGCACGACTATATGAATCTGACAGGTTCTTCACTTCGTTTGCATGCATAACATAAAAATTATTTTCAATCAGCTTGATCATATTTTTTTGACATATACATATAACAAAAAACAAGCTCGTAAATCAATCGTCCCAACCCATAAACACAAGACAGGTGGTTGAAAGAGAGAAGTAATCGAAAAAAGCTTAGCCACGAATAAAAAAACACATAAAACCCATTGGAATTTTAAGCGATTCTGAAGTGATTTATCGTCGAAATCCTAAGGAAGAATCACATCATGGGAGGTTTCCGGTTGCCGGAACAGCTGCCCAAAAACTCTATGGAAGAGTTCATCCTCTCCCTTTTTTCCACCCCACTCACTAGCATGTGCAAGAAACAAAAAGAAAACTGTTCAAAAGCCTCTTCGGCGGGAGTGAATGAACGATGAACAAAATCCCAAAGCAACGGCGTCCATTTTAAAGTCACTTTTTGCTTGCTTTCTCCAAGCTCGTAGTATCTTGCACGAGGCTCATAATCGCCCATAGGGCTCATAATAAATGGGTCGTTTAACGAGAGGAAACAGCAACGAGGAAAAATATTATATCTCGGCCTAGGCATTGCCTTTGCATAATTTTTATAAATAAAAAAATAACGAAAAATTTTTACTGAAAATCTAGGCAAAAGAGACAACTACCAACAAAAAAATCTTGAACAAAAACTTATATTTTTGAGAAAAAATTCGATTTTTGAACAAAAATTTCGAATTTTGATCAAAAATTCAATTTTTGAGAAAAAATTTCGATTTTTGATCAAAAAATTCGATTTTGAGAAAAAAAAATTTGATTTTTGAGGAAAAATTCAATTTTTGAGAAAAAATTTCGATTTTTGAGGAAAAATTCCATTTTGAGAAAAAATTCGATTTTTGACGAAAAATTTCAATTTTTGAGCAAAATTTTCAATTTTTGAGGAAAAATTCAATTTTTGAGCAAAAAGTCAATTTTGAGAAAAAATTCGATTTTTGAACAAAAATTCGATTTTGAGAAAAAATTTCGATTTTTGAGGAAAAATTCAATTTTTAAGGAAAAATTCAATTTTTGAGAAAAAATTTCGAATTTTGAGTAAAAATTTTGATTTTTGATGAAAAACTCGATTTTTGAGAAAAAATTTCGATTTTTGAGCAAAAATTCAATTTTTGAGCAAAAACTCGATTTTTTCAGCAAAATTCAATTTTTCCACAAAAAATTCAAAAAGTTTGTGTATTACAACGAAAACATGTACACATATTCAAAATTTCAAACGCAATTTTCTCGAAAACTACAACGATTCAGAACGTGCCGTAAAAACAAAAAATGCTCTTTTTCTCATCAACTTTCCAAATATTAACAAAAAATGGGCAACTTTTCCCCCCCCCCCCCC
>OZJO01000030.1:0-39240 GCA_900406225.1 Acrobeloides nanus
CTATTATTGTAGAGCATAGTCACTTTGCCTTTAGAAAAAGTAAAATTAACGCGCCATTCGTTAAGCCTAAGGAGATAGAGCTCATCGAAGTTTAACTTAAAACTCACTATCACTTAGTTTGAAAAGACGCTTTTTATAAATATGCCTCGGTGGTGCAGTGACAAAGCAGCGGCTGCTTTGCTACAAGTTTGCGGGTTCGATTCCTGTGTGGTGCTTTAGGTTTTTTTCAAATATTTTATTTTACAAAGTAAAAAGAAAATTACGTGATTCGAACCTCGAAAATTTGTTTCAAAGTAGCCGCTGCTTTGTCACTGCACCACAGAGGTATATTTATAAAAAGCGTCTTTTCAAACTAAGTGATAGTGAGTTTTAAGTTAAACTTCGATGAGTTCTATCTCCTTAGGCTTAACGAATGGCGCGTTAATTTTACTTTTTCTAAAGGCAAAGTGACTATGCTCTACAATAATAGCTATGTTTCGAAAAAAATTTTGATGGACATGTACTGACAGTTTCCTTGTGAGCAAGTACTCACCCTAAGCAACTCGGAGAAAAGAGTACCATAAGAGCTCGGTCTTAAATAATAAATTTTAGCCTGATTTGCTTTATTTAAATTATAAAATGGTATTTGCTACAAAGAATCAAAGTAATGAAAAAATTATGGCGAGTAAAAACTGCTTGGAGGGTCTTTATCATATTCATGAAGAACTAGGATCGGGTGGTTTTGGGAAAGTAAAGCTAGCGACGCATATTTTAACTGGAGAAAAAGTAGCTATTAAAATTATTGACAAACGAGCTGTGGGGGTAAGTGTTTATGTTATTAACATGGGGAAAACCGTAAAGCAGCCATAATATTTTTATCCGCTGATAAAAGAGATTTTATCCGTCAATAAAAATTTTTGATGCAAGTTCATACGACCCATCATAGGCGACGCAAAGGAGAAGGGGCCAAGATGTGCCATGCCCACCCCACATCCGAAAACTGAACAATTCTCCCTGTTGGTCTCCCTTTATGTCTTTGCCTAAAATTTTTGAAAAACAAAATGATCCCCATTATGATTATTTACCAAAAATCACTAAAATTTTCACTTTTTTAAACCAAAAAATCCAAAATTTTCCATTTTTCTTCAAAATTCAACATTTTTTGCCAACAATCGTATTTTTTAAACATTTTCACCTTAAAAAAACAATCATTTTTCAACAAAAAAATTTCGGTGAAAAAATACATAAGAAGGACCCTTATGATTTTATCAAATTTTGGACAAAAAATTTTTAAAAATATAAGTGGATCTTTTATTAAAATTTTTTTGGATTTTGGTCCTCTCTAAATGGAATCCTACTGTCGACTATGCGGCCCATAGAGATTCTGAATGTTTTAAAAAAGGGTCCAATTTAGGAAGATCTTCCTAGAATTACTACAGAATTGGATGCTTTAAAACATCTATCTCATCAAAATATTTGTCGTCTTTATCAATATATTGAAACAGAAGAGAAATTTTACATTGTTATGGAGGTATGTAGTTTATATAGCCTAATGAAAAAGTGACGATTTCTGACCGATTAGTCACGGTTTGCAAAAAGTTTTTCCGCATTCAACCATCATAACTTAGTGGTAAATCTGATAATTTTCACGCCTCTGGTGCCGAGTTTGTCCATTAATTTTACATGTATATTTTTGTAAAGTTTGACTCCTATGAGTAATTGTAGCCAATTATTATGAATTTGATATCTTTTTATCTTACATTTTAGTATTGTAATGGTGGTGAGATGTTCGATTATATTGTGAAAAAAGAACGATTAGAAGAATCTGAAGCTAGACACTTTTTTCGACAACTAGTTCAGGCCATGGCTTATGTACATTCATTAGGGTTTGCTCATCGCGATTTAAAGCCAGTAAGAATAACTAATTTTTTAAATCTTTTGGTTTCACAAATGAGGCTAATCCCAAAAATTATAAAGTTGATACGAAAATCCATTTTTTTCAAAAACGACCAAAAATATTTTTTTCACGTAGGTAGCCCCCTGTTTGGAATAAATTTCTGTTTGAAAAAATTAAAAATGACCCAAAAAAATTTTTTTGTGGGTGTAGAATCAGCGCCGTAACTATGTGAAAGAAAATAGGGAACCTTACCTCCAAAACTGAAAATTTTTTACTTTTCGGGAAAAAATGAAAATTTTTGAGAAAAAGTTCAAAATTTCTCTCCCCCAAACTTTCCCCTCCCAAATTTGAGGAGGGAAAAGTTTGGGGGAGTAAAAACCAAACAATACAAGACTGATATAATATTCCTTTTCAGGAAAACCTACTTCTCAAAGAAGATCTACAGTTAAAAGTGATTGATTTTGGACTCTGCGCAAAACCTAGAAATGGTCTTAACCGGCCTCTTGATACTTGTTGTGGCTCGCCTGCTTATGCTGCGCCCGAAATTATACAAGTAAATTTTTTCCAAAATTACCGTAATATTTTAATGAGGCATTTGTTTAGTGAACCACTGGGGAGCAATTGCCCTAGTAGGAAAAATGACCCCCTATGGAAAATTGACCTCGGGGCAATTGTTCCACGTGTTAGCTGGGGGCAATTGTTCTAGAGAAAATTGTTGACTCCCTTCTCCCCCTCAACCAGTGGAGTAGAAAATGGGGGGGGGGAGGATCAGGAGGCAGGACAAGGGCGTAATTTTTGAGCCGGAATGGTAGGGAGGAAACATCTTTGACAACCTTTTTTGAAAATTTTTTTATGTTGAATGATTGCTTCCTAAGCAAAAAAATCGCAAAATTTTTTTTGAAAAAACAACTCCATGTTACCCCTCTCTATAATTACATCCTTGGGCAGGTACTCCCCTTGGCCACTCTTATGTTTTTTAGGAAAAAAATCCCTCAGGGCCACCCTTGTGTTTTGTAGGAAAAAAATCTTATTTGCAGAAGTGTCCCTTAGACAACCTTTCTCCCTACGCCACTGTCCCCCCCCCAACTCGTTTTTTGGCGAAGTTTTTAAACAGAGGAGTAAATTGTTGATCACCCTATTTATTTTTGATATTTAGAATTTATCTTATTTTGGCAATGAAGCTGATGTTTGGTCAATGGGTGTTCTTTTATATGCACTTCTTTGTGGATCATTACCTTTTGAAGATGATAACTTGCATATATTATACAAAAAAATTACGGTAATCTATTATAGCTCTTTTTATAAAAATTTTCAAGTTTTCGTTAGAGACGGTATTTGCCTGTATGCGTTCAGAGAGGTCCGAATACCAATAACAATACCAGTTTAAAAAAAACGAAAAAGTCGATGATCGGTTTTTTATTGGTTATTCGAACATAAGTTTCGATTATACAGTTACGGTTATTCCTTCTCTAAAAATCAGGTGCGGTTGCGGCTAATCGCCCGCAGTATCTCTAGTTTTTGTGCTTAAATTTGAATTTGCGAGGCCTTAAAATGCTTATTTGATATAGATTGGTATATATTGGGTTGTACCATAAGTTTTCGGCTTTTGCTATTTGCATATAATCTTTATGAAAATGACTCCTATGGAGGTTTTTCATTGCGAGAAATTGATCGCGCGAGTTCCTAGCCGCAACTTCAATGGCACTATTGTGCTTGTTGTAATCCCAATTATCATATTCCGATCAGTTTGTTTAGGTCCACGGGAGTTCCAAACTTTCGAGACATCGCCTCTTAAATTTAAAAAATTTAGAGCGGTATTTACTATGAACCAGTTTTTCTATCGCCACTGAGCAAAGATATATTGCGAGCCATGTTGCAAGTGAATCCTAAATTTCGAATAACATTAAAAGAACTTCTCAGTCATCCTTGGCTTACTAAAAGCTATAGACAGCCATTAAAATGGAATACGATATATGATGTAAGCTATAGTACCAGGGGCCGAGCGCTCCGAGCTCGCGATTTATCCGAGAGTGACTCCGATCAGCACTCCTGAGCGACGCTCCCTTTTGATATATACTCATGTAAAATTTTTTTGTCCGATTTCGAAATTTTACGTATAAGCAAAATATCCCCTATGTATAAAATTGGTCGATTCGTACCCTTCCTGTGGTAGATTAGAATAATATAACTATGGGTACATATTAAGGTACAGATGCATTTTCCGATGTACCTATAGGTACATATGTCGCTCGGGAGTGCCACTCGGAGTATCCACTCGGAGTCACAACCCTCCGAGCGTTCTGTTCTCGATACCTAGTTTTTAAAACCCACTTCACGAGTAACTGGAACGACTAAGTTGCCAAAAATGTCGGGGTGAAGTTGCTCGAGAGAAGTTGTGATATAGCAATTTGGAAACTATATGGGCCATTAATAAAAAATATCACTTGGTTGAGTAGATTATATGTGTACTTTTTGATAAACAGGCTCATCAAGTTAGCCTATATTTAACAATTTTACATTTTTTAAAATTAGCACAAACATGTAAGATTGAGCGATGGGAAACCCTTATAATTTTAGAAAAGTGTGATTGATGAAGAAGTTGCTCGAGAGATGGCATTTTTTTATGGAATTACACTTATTGTTATGATTGATCGAATTAAAGAAGTATGCTTTTAGAATTATCATAATATTTTCCTACAATAAACTCTTTCAGTATTACTCTTTTTTATTTTTAGTGGCGCTTTGATTATCTTACAGCCACGTATTTGATAATGTTACAAAAGAAAGAGAAAAAACAGATTTTTACACTCCCAATTTTCCAAGTACGTGTCAAGTTTTAATATTGTTAAGAACCAAATAAAATTATGCGAGTTACTTTTTACCCGCGGAATACCTTTGAAGCTTTCAGAGAAAATAAATTGCCCTATCTCCATAACTATGGGATGTTGGGTTTGGGGTCTTTTGAAATCCTGGACCTAGTATCCGGCACATCTCTCACGCCTAAAACCAATTCCGAAGAATCCTGTTAACCTGATTTTTTAAAGGGGTGGACGTTTTCCAACACACCGAAACATTGTCATACACATGTGTTTCAAACTTGAGCAAGTCTAACTCCACTCAAAAAGTCCAACGCCCCCATAGTTATGGGGATAGAGCCATTTATTTCCTCTGAAATCTTCAACGGTATTCAGCGGGTTAGCCAAGTTAATCCACCGCTATTGATAAATATGCTTTAAGGACATTCACCAACAGTTTAATAAATTAAATTTTTCTCCAACTATTCATGCTTCGCTTGAAAGAGATTTGAATTATTCTAAAGAAGATGAAGAAAATTCTGATGTGGATTTAGCCAACACTAGCACGGTAACTTTACTAAATTTTTATTGTTCTAAACTTAACACGTCAATTACGATTTCAAATTTGTGTCGCAAATAAAAGTTGGTATGCTACATGTATAAAATCCACAAAAGAAACTTTTTCTCGAGATTTTCTAGGGAGTAAGCAGACATATTTTTGCAGGGGTACCTTGGGATTTAGTATGTATTTTTGTTAAGGCCATAACTCCTAGCAGTAATTGAATTTTTTTATACTAATAGCGCGCTCAGTGTCGTAATACACTTAACTTAAATTGAAGAGTTTTAGACTTACCTGAAAGCTATGTATGAATCTTCTGGCTTTACTGGTTTTATAAGGTCACCTCTGCGACTTACACAGCCACCGATAAAAAATGTTGATGTACGAGCAGATCAAACGCATATTTTAGGGGTAATTATAACGTTTTAAAAATTAAATATATTGGCCTAATTTCCAAATTAATAACCGTTTTCTGTTGCCATTTTCCGCTTATTTTAATCATTTTTTGCATTTATAGAACAAATATAAGCCTTGTGCATATAACAATGAGCAACGTCCGGCTAAAGAAAATGAAAGACCTGCAAGCATGAGAGCACGTGGAAGCGTATCTATTGATGATTGTGAAAATCGAATAAAAACTATATATGCCACTCCGAGAAGAGCGCCTTTGAATCAAAATAATCCTATTTATAATCAGCCTCCGATGGTAAACAGTTCTAGAAATAGGCAAGTTTAAACTCTCCATAATTGTAAGGCAGTTTTTAGAGCCAGGTCAAATGATCGCAGACAGCCTATAACACCGGTCCGTGTAAATCCCATTGTGGTTCGTCGAGGACAAGCGTGTAATACCAATTTAGAACCATCCTCTCCTGTACCTTTATCAACAATTATGGATTCCCCTACGACAGAAAGTTCGGGTACACATGCTGCACGCTCTAGACAGAAAGAAATCACCCCACGATTAAGACAACGTATTTATGCATCATTAGAGAGAAAAGCGGAAAAAGTATTTGATTTGTTAACACCAAGAAGATTACGAAATGAAGGTCCTACGAGACTAAAGTCGATTAAAGTAAGAAAAAAACAAATCCAATTTTATAAGGTGTCAATATAATTTTAGACAATGGTTAATGTATCGATAACGTCTTCGAAAGATCCGGAAAAAGTTCGAGATGAGTTGCTACGTATACTTGAAGCACAAGGAATATCGGCCGAAGTTTCTGGGTAAGAGTTTAATAAAAAAAATTTAGTCTCCAACTGTACTTGAACCAGTGTTATAAATCCTTAAATATTAAACGAGCTATGTGTATTTGTCTGTCTATGCTATCTCCGTCACCTTAAGTCCAATTCCTTCAAGACCTATAAGATCGGTAGGGCTCAGTGAGGGAGTAAAAATGGCACAAAAATGATGAGGGGCAGTGGCATAGGCAGAAGAGTCGGCTGGGGGAGGGGACACTTCCCCAAAAAAGGCTGATATCTTCCAAAAACGTAAGGGGCCCCTTATGTGAGGGATTTTTTTTAAATTTTGACCCTCTAGGGGGCATCTGCCCCCTCGCCTACGGCACTATGGGGGGGGAGGGTAAAATTATATTTGACCATCTTCAAAATCCATCATTTGTTGATATAATGGAATTCTTAGGTGGAAAATTTCTGGACGAAAACGTGCACCAACAGGAGGATATACTACTGTGGAGCTGGAAATTGTGATGATAGAAAGCATGGATTATGTTGGTGTCAAACGACGACGTATAAATGGCGATGCATTCCTTTATAAAAGAGTTTGTGAAGAAGTATTACGATTGGCAGGAATTTAAGCTTTTGATATGATAATAAAGTTATTTGAAAAAACATTTTATTATTTCACGCAGCCCCTCGGGGCTATGTATTTTTTAACTATCTATGAAAAAATTGAAAAATATTAATAGGTTATTATATGAATAAACTGCTTCACAGTTTTATGAAGCATAATAAATTGTACATTAAAAGCAACAGAGTGAAGAAACAGGCCGTTCGGTTTTTATATGAGTGTATGAAGCATCCGAAATTTATGAAACAATTGAAATAATTTTTAGGATATACCAAACGGTTGCTTTTTATAAATAAATTTTTTCATAATTTTACATTTTAAACACGTGGATAGTAATTTTTGAAATGTAAAAATTGGAAATAAATTGGTCATAACTCAAAAATACCAAATCCAATATAACAAAATTTTCCTCGGAATATGGGCTCTATTTTTTGGGAAAATGATTTTGGCTGAAAATCCACGGAATCGGGTTAAAATGGCCAATCTTTTTCATACACCAGATTTACAATCAGAAGATATCACACAGAATTACGACTATCTATGTATTAAATCGAAAACTTGCTTTAGGTGTTNATCTTTTTCATACACCAGATTTACAATCAGAAGATATCACACAGAATTACGACTATCTATGTATTAAATCGAAAACTTGCTTTAGGTGTTTACAGTGCGATCCAATAGGTTCTTTACTTTAGTAAAATTGAAATATCTCGACAAGTAAATTGAATTTTTCGATGCGGTTTTTAAATGATAGATGAAAGGATTCTGCATTTCTGGGTATATAAAACATATAAAATGCTATAAGTATTAAAATTTTTACTTGCAACGTTTCAACATAGGAAAACATGTCCTTAGAAAATAAATTTTTTCAACATTTTTTCAGAATTTGAAAGAGCTAATTTTTAGCTATGTTTTACAAAAAAATCGAAAAAGTTATAATTATAACTTTTTCGATTTTTTTTTGAGATTTTTTCTAGGTAAGTAAAATCGATGATGCTCTTCAGAATATAAAAATTTTGTTGAAAAAATTTCTAAGGATATGTTTTTCTACGTTGAAATGTTGAAAGGAAAAAATTTTTATACTTAAAGCATTCGGATTTTTATGTTCTATATACCCAGAAATGCAGAATCCTCTCATCTATCATTTAAAAAGCCGCGTCGAAAAATTCATTGTCCTTGTCGAGATATTCTAATTTTACTAAAGTACCTGATATATTTGAACGCTCAGTAAAGGAATATTCCGTTTTTCCTTTTCTCAGCTTCCATAAAAGCGTCGTTCTATTCAAACCTGGGGTATAGTTCTATTAGAGACTCAGGGCCGTGCAGAGGGGAGGGAGGGGGTACATGTAACTTTCTAAGGGTCAGAAAAGTTAAAAAATCCAAAGGGTTCCCCTTATGTTTTTGACCAAAAAATGTCGACAACTAAGGTTGGGATCTTGTACCCCTCTCCATTCCGTCCTAATGCCTTCACAAGAGTGATCAACGAAGCCTCAATTCTATTCCTAGGAGGATTTATGTTCAAAATACTAATCGATATCTAAATAAAGGTCAAAATTTGAAAGAACAGTCATCGACATATTACGACATAGAATCAAGGCGTTCGCGAGATTTCATCATAAAGTTTTTAAATTCTAAGACATTCCTTTTATAACTCAGAAATCGTCTTTTTAAAACACGATTTCTGTAAGAATCGACTTTTGTTCATCCAAGAAGACAACAATTCCTAAAAGTGTTCAGTTTTTTTGAAACTGGCATATACCCTAGGTTTTCGACCATATTGAACATGATGGTGTAAGAATTTTGTCCCCAAACCTGACTTGGAACTGAGATCTGGCTATATGGACCATTTTTCAGGTATTATGGGCTATTTTGGTCAATATCTCGATCAGATGAAAAGATTGAGCATAGGTCAAGGGATAATTAGAAAGCTGGGATAATATACTACATTTTTATAACACACTATGGGATCAAACTCAAAGCCATAAAAAGTTATGGAGCTATTTTCCAAATTGTTAGTCATTTTTTGAGACACTAATTTGAGAAAAATCATTTTTTGAGGCCACTAAGCGAATGAAAGCGGCATTTTATAGCACCATTTTAAAGCTTCCTAATGGTATCTTGCATTAGTCATATGATTTTAGCCTAGCTGAGATATAACGTTTCAGTTATATTATTTGACGTTTCTCGAAATTTGGCATGTTTCACAAAATCGTTCATATCTTAGCCAAAATAAATGATAGAGACGACCTTAAGGGCTTATTAGAAAGCTGGAATAAAACGCTACATTTTTATGAAAATAATCTGTGAATTCTCGTGATTATAAAATAAAAATGAAGCAAAAAAATGTTTGTTGCATTTTTCCTTTTTTTCGAAAATCAATATAATTGATCATTTATTTTTACTTGTTTTTTACATGCTATTGATTTATAATGTTTTTAATCATGTTCTAACTCTTACCATGCCTTAATTTTTAGAGTGTATATAAAAATTTTTAAATTGTATATTTTGAAATTGTATGACATGGTTTTATACTAAAAATGGTCAAAATTCATCTTTTTTGTTCCATAGTTTTTATAATCACTAGAATGCACAGATTATTTTCATAAAAAATGTAGCGTTTTATTCCAGCTTTTCAATAAGCCCTTAAGGTCGTCTCTATCATTTATTTTGGTTAAGATATGAACGATTTTGTGAAACATACCAAATTTCGAGAAACGTCGAATAATATAACTTTGGAACGTTATATCTCAGCCAGGCTAAAATCATATGACCAAAGCAAGGTACCATTAGGAAGCTCTAAAGTGGTGCTATAAAATGCCGTTTTTAGTGACCACTCGTTCGCTTTAGAGGCCGAAAAAATTGATTTTTCTCAAATTAGTGCTTCAAAAAATGACCAAAATTTTGGAAAATAGCTTCATAACTTTTTATGGCTTTGAGTTTGACCCCATAGTATGTTACAAAAATGTAGCATATTATCCCAGCTTTCTAATTATCCCTTGACTTATGCTCAATCTTTTCATCTGACCGAGATATTGGCCAAAATAGCTCATAATACCTGAAAAATGGTCCATATAGCCAGATCTCAGTTCCAAGTAAGGTTTGGGGTCAAAATTGTTGTACTATCGTGTTCAACATGGTCGAAAACCTACAATTTTGGGTATGTAACAAAAAGGCATGTAAAAGTCCCAAAAATCTTCTCATTATCCATTAAAACTTTTTTATTTTATAGTCCACAAATATAAATCTTGAATATAAGCATACAAAATCATATACTTTGAAAAATGATTGTGACAGCGACTTTATACATAGTAAGTCATTCTGAGTAATTTCCGATGGTTTTAAAAAATTAATTTTTTTCATGATTTGCCTTGGGGGACCGATTTTTTTTTATCACTTTTTAGACCATTGGTTCCCCAAGGCAAATCATGAAAAAAAAAAGAATTTTTTCAATATTTTTTAAAACCATCGGAAATTATTCAGAATAGCCTAAAATGGTTATTTATATCGTTTTTACTCAAAATTAAGCGAACTTCAACCGATGTTAAAAATGTTAACATCGATGTTAACATATGTTAACATTTNTTAACATCGATGTTAACGTATGTTAACATTTTGCGACCTCTAGGGGAGAAGAAGAGATGAGAAAGAAGAAAAGATGATTGCTTGCATTCCCGAACCCTGAAAATGCTTTTCTGACCCTGAATCAGGGAACGTTTGGGTTTTTGAAGCGAAAGTGGTCATTTTTCGCATTTTTTATTTTCGAAAAATGAATATTTTTGCCTCAAAAGCCCAATTTTTTCATAGATTGAGAATGCGCGTAATCGATTCCCCGCATAAAATTACCCCTAGAAGGGTCATTTTTAGAAAATTAAATTTCCGGGTCCTCATAAATAAAAAAGCCACTTTTTTGACGTACCCTGTATAATGTTTTAAACTCTTTTATAACTTGCAACACATATTGGATTGATTCTATGTGCATAAATGTAATAACGCTATTTCTCTTTTCTTCGTACTCTATAATTCTCTTCAATTCGAGTAAATTCTCTTTCGTTCATTTCACACCAAAGGTCGAGCATTACCATTTTGTTTTCGGTCCGTCCCGATTTTTTCATATAATTCTGTCGCCACTGTGCTCTAGAAAATGTAAAGAGAAGGGTAGAGATTGTGAATGAATACAACTCGAGATTCTTGCGTTTATCATATTCTTTTAATACGCGCAGAATAATTTTTATTTTTTTATTTAAGCAAATCGATGATATACTACGACAGTGGATTGTGACAAATTCTATGCAAACTTCCAATTTATTCTTAAACTATTTTATTCTTATTATTTATTCTAGCCTACGCTCTCCCTAATAATCTTAAAATGAATCCAGATGGAGATCAACAGCCATCTACTTCGATTGGATCTGTACCAAATAGTGCGAGCAACAGTGGTACAAGCACGCCGCAAACTCCAAAGACTCCTAGCGGAAACAATGCTTATAAAAAAAGGCTTATGCGTAAAATTAATGAAGCCCAACCCACAGATATACCATCAAGGTAAGTATTTACTACTAAAACGCGGGGGAAATAAAATGTAAAAATATTATAAATACCGTAAATACTGTAATATACGCCCCGGGCGTTAATTTTCAACCCCCTTCCCCTCTAAAGGGGGCGTTAATTAGAGGGAGCATCATTTAGTGGGAGGGAGCGTTTATTTTTCAACCCCTTCCTTCCTTCCCCCTCCATACGTGTATAAATAACACCCGAAATTTGTGACTTCCTGCGGGCGAAAAAACATAAGGGGGGACCAAGACGTTTTTGTAAATTTTTTGAAAAATCGAAAAAAATCATAAGAGTCCCCCCTTATGCTTTTGCCCAAAAATTTGGAAAATTTTTGGGGACTTCCCCTCCCCCCAAACCAAAACCCACTTTGCGCCGCTGGGGGCGTATATTATATTATTTACGGTATTACATTTTTGCTAATATTTAGTATAGATAATTTTTTGCTTATAAAATTGCAAAAGTAGGAAAATCCATAAAATTATTTTTAATACTCTAGGGTTTTTTTATTTGTACTTTAAACATTTTTTGAAGCTCGTCGAGTAATTGGCTATCAGGTGAAGAAAAATCGCGTCTTGAAGCGGTGCAAAGGGATTGGCGTCTTTCAAGACCAACAAAGGTAATTAAATTAATTCTATAAAATTATTTTAAAAGACCAGTTTACTTTTGGGAAGCTGATTCCATTCCCCAAAAGTAGGCTGGTCCTTTAAGTAAAAAATTTTTAGCCATGGAATAAGATTTACACTGGTATTGATAGGATTAATAGGAATGAAAATAAATTGACTGCAACAACTGAAGCTTTACCACAACGATCTATTTTTGATAGAAATCGGTAAATATTTTAACTTTTGATATAGGGACAGTGGCGTAGCCAGAAATTTTTTAAGGGGGTACCAAGCCTTTTTTCTAATAAATTGCCCTAAAAGGGGGGAGGGGTACCAAGCTTTTTTTTCTAAAAAATCATAAGGGGGACCCTTATGTTTTTTATTTTTCTTATATTTTTCGGCCCGTAAGGGAGGAGGGTATCGGTACCCCCCTGTGGCTACGCCACTGCATAGGTATCACCATCACTTTCATGGACAAACATTAGAACAGTATCGGACTTAGATTTAAGAACAACAAGTCCAGTCGGAAAAAAGTTGCCATTTTTGTTGATATTCAGAAGGCGTACCGACACGTGAGGATTAACATTTGGACCGACATTTGAGGACCCAACATTTGAGGATTATTCTGGGATTTTTTCAAATGTCAGTCCTCAAATGTCGGATCCTCAATTGTTAATTCTCACGTATCGGTACGCCATTCAGAAAGTTCATAAACAATGGAGTATGTTGTTTTAACATGTTCGTGTAAAAACATAGTGTTTTTACACGCTACTTTTTAGTAAAAAGTGTAAAAATACCTCATTGTGAACAGAGTCTAAGGGTCGATTTTTCCAACACCTCTTTTAATTTCTAATATATTTCTTTTAGTATTTCAAGTGTACCAAAAACACAGATTTCGACTGACGTTATATCGAACAAACCAGATTCTTCAGTGCAACTCAAGCCAGAAAGCTCATCTGAAAAAACATTGAAAAGTTTGATAGAACCTGTTGATATAAGACGTCCAAGAAGTACGAGTGATAAAGAAAATCTTTTAAAAGAAGAATCTACTCCTAGTCAAGGTAAATAATCAAAATAGGACACATTCAAATTATCTTTACAAAAATTTGCAATTTAATTTTGGAAGATCGTATAAAACCCTATCAAAACATCAATGACTAATACAAAAGAAAAATTTTAGTTTCCGGAATTAATGTAGATGTGAGTAACGAAACTAATGCAGAAAATTATGTACAACCGATTAAATTTCCACCCCGCCCTTTAGCTATTCAATGGGAAGATTATATTGAACCTATAAAAGACGATGTAACGCCAAAAGAAGAGCAAACAGTAGAAGATGTATTGAAATCAAAGCACATTGAAGAAGAAAAACCTGCTGAAGAAGAAGATCTTGATGTCGAAATAGAAGAAAAGCCTATTGATAGATCTCCAGGTAGATTATTTGCTTGTTTAAATTTGTAAAATGTTTTTTTAAGAAGGAAGATTTTTAAAATTTGATGAAGAGCTAGGCCGCGGGTCTTTCAAAACTGTATTCCGTGGACTCGACACAGAAACCGGCGTAGCCGTTGCTTGGTGTGAACTACAAGAATCTAAATTGAATAAAGCCGAGCGTCAAAGATTTAGAGAAGAAGCGGAAATGCTTAAAGGTCTACAACATCCTAACATTGTCCGATTTTATGATTATTGGGAGAGGCAAGAGGCCGCAGGGAAAAGAAAGTAAGTTTTTCTAACGACGCAAGAGATTTGCCGCAAAAAATAGATTAATTAAAGCGTTTCTTAATTTAAAAAATTAATTTTAGATATATTGTACTTGTAACTGAACTTATGACATCGGGTACTCTAAAAATGTATCTAAAACGTTTTAAACGTATTAATATCAAAGTGCTCAAATCATGGTGTCGTCAAATTTTAAAAGGACTTCACTTTTTACATACCCGAAATCCACCGGTTATTCATCGAGACTTAAAGTGTGATAATATATTTATTACTGGAACCACTGGAAGCGTCAAAATTGGAGATTTGGGCTTGGCTACTTTGAAAAACAAATCTCACGCAAAAAGTGTGATAGGTAAGAGTTTTAAGAAAATCTTTAAATATTAATAGCGAAAAGTAAAAGAACATTATTTAAGGCACTCCTGAATTTATGGCTCCAGAAATGTATGAAGAACAATATGATGAAAGTGTTGATGTATACGCTTTTGGAATGTGTCTACTTGAGATGGTCACGGGTGAATATCCTTATTCCGAATGCCAATATCCTGCACAAATATATCGAAAAGTTATATCGGTATTAATTTTTAGCAAATTTTGAATATGTCTAAACCCTCCCCCCTCCTCCACATTGTCTGAGAACTTTGTAAAAAACAGCATGAAAAAAACTTTTTTTTATCAAAATATAATGAATTTTTATATCCCGCTAATTCAAAACACCCTGTATAAATTTAGGGTACAAAACCGGTATGTTTTGAAAGGATTCCTAAACAGTATCCTGAAATACGTGACATTATTGATAGATGTATACGGGTAAGGCGCGAAGAGCGTGCCACTGTTAAACAATTGCTCAACGATGAATTCTTCATTCCAGAAGAACAATTCGGAATCCGTATTGATATAAAGGTAAAAATGTTTTGTTTACTTTATATTTAAGTACCTGAAGACCGATCGCTTACTACGCTCCGAGCGGCACTATTCATTTTGAGCAGCGCTCCGAAGATTATATATACGCAGATGTTAGTAGCACAATCTACATTACTACTATAAACGTGTAATGTCTGTTGACTCTGTATAGACGATCTCGGGAACGCTTGATTTAAACTGCGGACGCTAAAGCCGGTGGCGTAACCACAAGGAGGTGCGACCCGGGCAATTCCTCCCCCCCCCGTTCTTGGAAAAAATTGGTATGCATAACTATTGAATTTTCATTTCTAATTTTTCCAGTGGGGGTACTTCTCGATTTTGGCATTAAAAATCTTAGAATTTTATCCTCTCCACCGTGGTATATCGTGAGAAGGGCTGGATTGCACCATCAAAACTTAGTCCGAACGAACACACATTACACGTTTCATATAAGAAGATTTAATTTTTAGAATCGTGAAAACGATCTCAATGATACTAACACCGAGGTAATTTTATGTCTTAAATAAAATACACATATTATATGAAATAGTATATAATATGTGTACAGGGTGAGTTTAAAAACGTACATTTTTGTGATTTTTGGTACCCATAGCATTTTTTGGGACCGAAAAATTTTGTTATTAAAAATGACCCATATAGGGGTAATTTTATGCGGGATAAAAATTACCCCCAGATGGATGCTTTCCAGGCGATAATAGAAATTTTTTCGATTTTGATAATAGAAATTTTTCAACATCAACTCCATTCCCTAAATCAGGGTCAAGGAAGCGTTTTCATGATTTGGGAATGTGCGCAATCAAATTCCCCGCATAAAATTACCGTCATTTTTAGTAAAAAAATTTTCCAGTCCAAAAAATTTTTCGGGTCCAAAAATCACAAAAATGCACTTTTTTACTTACTCTGTAGAATTTCCAAGATTATAAAGAGCGTTTTACTTTAGAGTAAAATAAAAAAACACAAAAAAGTGAAAAAAATTTTTGTCTCAGATTTCGATGATTTTGGTGTCAAAAAACTGGACTTTTTTTACAAATATAAAAAAATTAATGAATTGCCACTTTTTTAGATACAAATGCAGCTACGTGTTTTCGATGAGAAAAAGCGGGCACAATATAAGTTTAAGGAAAATGAAGGACTACAATTTGCGTTCGATATAGATACAGATAAGGCCGAAGAAGTAGTTCATCAAATGATCGAACAGCAGCATATTCCTGATATTGATACACGAATGATTATCAAATTAATAAAGGACAAAGTTAGTTATGATTAAAGAAAATAATAATTTTGATTAGGTTGAATATGTTGTAGCCAATCCAGAGGATAAGCGAACTCCGAAACGGCTAGCCGATCCAGAGAATTGGTCTTAACTCAGGATCAGCTAGCCGATCTAGAGTTCCCAGTATAAATTATAAAAATCGGAAAAATTCAGTTTTTTATGACTCACTCTGTAATAAAAACGCCATTTTTTATAGGACCAGTGTTTAAACTTGATAAAACTTTTATTTTTAGGTTGATGCTTTTAAACGAGATCGCGAGTATCGTCAAGCTGAACTAAAACGTCAACGCGAAGAAGAAGAAAGGCGCCAAGAAGAATTAGCAGTAAAAGAAGAACTTAAAGCAAGACAGCGTGAACGTGAAGCTAATGCCACCGGTGTCAATACCAATTTGCAATCTCAATTGGAGATTCCTCTTCCTGAACAGAAGGTTCTGCAATCTCAAACTACTTTAGCTGAGCCTATTCATCTAGTCCTTCCGACGACAAGCACGGCACAACCTGCTTTATCCACTTCTCCACCAATATTATCAAGTACAGGAGATCCCCTCGTGCCGTTACCAGTAGCTAAACGTGTAAAGAAAAAGATTGTATTAGAAGTATTAAGTGTTAGTAATGATGGAACAGAACAACCAGTAAAATGTTTTATCGTTTAACTCTCTAGCATTTTACATTTTAGCTAGTTAGCTGTAAAATGAATACTGCACATAAAACAGTAACGTTTCAATTTGCACCAGACTCAGATAAACCTGAACTCATAGCTGAAAAATTGGTATATACGCAAAAAAGTTTGAAATATTAAAAATAATAAAATTTAGGTGGACCAAGACTGTTTATCAGAACAGCATATGGCAGCAGTCATAGAACAACTAGAGAAAGTTATTGAAGTTATAAAAGATGATCCTGAAAAAGCAGTTGGATTAAAAGTTACTAGCTTTATTGAACAAGCGTCAATAACAAAATCTGAGGACCGAACTACACCAGAGCCTTTAGGAAATAGACCTTCATTTGAACCTAGTGAAATATCAGTTGATACTACTAACGTATGTTAAACTTTTTATCTTATTATAACAAAGCTAATGTTTTTAATCTATCTTTCTTTTTTGTTAAAACTGAAAGCTTTAGCTTCATGAAAATAATGAGGAGGATAAAGCATTGCAAAGCCAAAACACTGAGCAAAATCAACAAGAAATAATCTCACAGCCACATGATTCTTCGACATTGAATCTTACGGCTTTGCAGCCACCAGAGAGAAAGCTTTCGAGATTTTCTGTGACCAAGACTTCAGTACCTGAAGATATTGTCTTACCAGCAAAGGACAATATCTCAACGACAATAATCGAACAAGTAAAATTTCTAATTTTCTTTTTATATTTTGCTTCGCATAAAGCTCATTTTACTATATTGTGGCTTTGCTTACAATGCCGAGTATTTTATATTGTAAAATACACGTAACTGTGAGTAGAGATCGGCAAAATCAAAATTTTGATAAAATTTTATCAAAAATTTGGGATCAAAATTTTTTTCGTGATAAATTTTGAAGACCGACTGAAATTACGCACTGCTCAGCAGGGATTCGAAGCAGGACCCCTCACAAAGAAGGGGTATGAACTTTTTTCGATTTCGACCAAACATATCACAATTTTTTTTAGAAACACTTTTCCCGATTTTTCGTGAGCGCATTAGCGCTCGGACTCCCGGTTTTCATGTTTTATTTTAAGAATCAATCATCAACCCCAATCCCGACGAATGTGGCGTCAATATCAAATAATTTACCAGTTTCTCAAGATCATAATTCACCCGAAGTTTCAACAATCTTAAATCAATCACACCCTCCACAAGTATCTCGATTTAAAGTACAAGCCGTACCAGCGCCCTCATCGACTATTGAAAGTCAAATAGCAACACAAGAAACCACAATACCCCAACCCACTACAACTGGAATTTCATCTGTTCAATCTACACTATCTAATGCTGGATCTGTACCGACGAGTGCCCAATCGACTTTGCTGTCGAGACCATCTCCACCTTCGGGAAGCTTATCGGCTACGACGACTAGTTCATCGATACCTTCACACGAACCTACATCAACATTAGAGCAGCTCGAAAGTGAACTTCGAAAGGTATAATAATTTTTAACAATCTGGGTTTTTATAAAAATTCACATTTTTCAACGAAACTAAAATTGTCAAATTTGAAAAGATTTTTTCAAAAAATTTTTTTGCATCTTCGTTTTCTGTTAGTATAGATAGCTGGAAATAAGCACAAAAGTCCAAAATGATGAGGAGTGTTAAGGATAGTTTTATATTTTAGGTCAGTGGTGTGCCAGCATCTCATCATACATTACCAACTCCAGAAATACAACAAATAGGCCCTAGTTTGACATCGGTAGTTTCAGCACCAATACTTCAGCAACTACAACATCAAGGCGCTGTTTTATCACCCTTAGCATACAATTCATTAACTGCGCCGACGTCTGCTACAACGACGATATCTTCACAAACTCAATCATCCCCTACCGATGCTTGCCAAAATTTAGTAGAGCTAAATGACAAATTAGTAGCATTGAGCGCTAAGCTTCAACAAGAGCAAGGTGATTTACAAGAAGCCTCGGATGATGTGGCTGTTGCTATGGGTATTGTAAATAACACAATTTCAAGTGAACAAGATGAAAAAAAAGAAATAGACAATATAAAACATTCATCAAATACAACACCATCAATTGCTCCAACCGAGACTACGTCGCTTCAAACAATTTCTAGCGCAGCTACAATACCTACAGTAACTACTACCACAACCGCTGCGATACCGACATCAATAAACCTAAACGGAGAAAATAGTCAAAAAGCTCTTCAAGTGGACACTTTAAATGGTTTAGCGTCGGCTTTACAAAAAGTATGGCTTTACAAAAGTAAAAAATAAAATTGTACGATAAAAAAATATAAGGTGAAGAAATTTCACGAAGCTCCTCGGGGTAGAGATGTTCTAGCGATGGAAGACGGGGAAAAAATATGGTAAACTCGCGATCTCGGTCATTTTTCAAAGTTGTTGATTTTTTATACTTAAATGACTACTTCACTCGGAAAAGTTACCATGATTTTTTCTGAATCGCTCTTGTTGTCGAGATAATCGCGTGTGAAGTTTCATCTGTGTATTACAACGAAAACATGTACACAATGGTCAAATCCCTGATTCAATCAAAATCTGTATTGACACGATTAGAAGATTTTGTTGTTAAAAAATTGACCAATAGTGTCAATACATACATTTTTTATTGAATCAGGGATTTGATCATTGTGTACATGTTTTCCTTGTAATACACAGATGAAACTTGTGATGAGGTTTACGCCCTATGGTATAAAAATAAAAAAATGATCAGTGAACGTAGCTCTACATGATAGGCTAATTTCCAGAAGATCGGTTTTTCTGTTGCACTGATCCTTTAACAGCAAATTATTTTTAATGGCTGTAACCATATTTTTTTGTCTTTAAATATAAATTTAGGTAATCAAAAGTGACATTAGAGATATTTCTGTAGTACCAAGTTCAGCAAATTTACAAGATATACAATCTTTAACTTCAGTTAAAGCTCATCAACTGGATGATGCTTTTCATCAAGTAGAATTTGGCTTACATCCGGTATATTTAGAAAAATATTAAATTAGTTTAAAAATCATAAATATAAAAAATCTATTCCTGTGTCCGTCCATGCGCCCGTACGTCACTGCGAGATCTCAGGAAAGGTAAATCGGATTGACATGCGGTCTTTGTTAATAAGTAGTAGGTAGGGGGTAGGTGTGCAGGAAACAAAAAAATTTGGGGTGCCCAATAAAAAAATTCAAAATTGTCCATTTTTAAGGGCTTTTTGTAAAGGGGTCGGCGTATCTCGCTATTTTAAAGTTTCTGGTGCTGATTTTTTGTAATTGGAGATTTTCGACTATGGGGAAAAAGATGGTAATATTATTTTTTAACAAAAATTTCTTGTAAAATTAAAAAATTAGGGGTTACCCCATAAAGATTGAAAAATATGCAAATTTCAAAAATGATTCCAAATCGTCTAATTTGTTGTACTCGGGGGTTTCGACTATGGGGAACCATACATGGGTAAGGGGTAGGACTATACCACCCAACCAACCACGCAAATGGGCTAAAATTAGCAGGGATCGTGCAAAGGCAGTATATCTAGTAAAATGCATCATAAAATTTAAAAGTCTAGTTTCAAAGAGAATTTTTGTCATATTCAAATTTAGGCAGATGAAGATTATGATTCTGATGAAGATGAAGTGGTTCAAAATTTATTATTAAGGTAAGAAATTACAATTCAGCCATCTGATTTCGATGATTTTGGAGTCGATCGTCTTCTCGCATCGTCCCCTACAACTTTAGTTTTAGCGTTAAGCGTTTAAATTTAATCTGCAAAAGTTAATCCGAGATACCCATTTTTATGCATAAAAGCGAGGCAATCGTTAATTTAGACATCGAAAAGAACTAGAAATCCTTTTGGAAAGGCAAAGAAGAGAATTAGCATATTTACGTAAGCAACGACATCAACAACGAGGACATAGTGCAGCGCCACCTGGAATCCACTTGTCTGCTACTACAAATACATTTAACCCATCGCAACCCATGTGTCAATCACTGTATCACCCTGTTACTACCTCTGTTGAAGCAATCCCTCCATTAAAATTTAATGCAGGCGTACCAGCTAGCAATTCTATGCATGTAAGATAGTTATTGATTGATTTGAAAATTAAATTAATTTTAGGATCTTCCTTCTTTGTCAGTCCCAGCTAGTCCGCCAGCGATAAAAAACTTTCCAATTGGCCAACCATTTCAACATCATATGCCAGCTTCGCTACAATATCGACAAAAATTCTCTCCACAACATCATCACCAGGAAATCAATAATCATCGTATTTCAGCACCAGTATTCCTACATAGTGTGGATAAGCAGTCTGGTACAGTGAACGAAAATTCTAATAAACTAGACAAGCATAATCAAACACATGACGCATCAACAAGTACCTCTTCGAATATTCTTAGTGAACAAGATAAGAATGCTATTGATAACTTGCCTTCAAAAACAAGGAATGGATCTAAACGAATAAGTGAATTTAATGAAAAGGCTCGTTCGTCAAACAATAATGTTGAGGTGTGCAATAAAGTTATTTAAATATTACAAATGAATAAAAGTTATTTTAGAGCATCACAAGATTACCTAGTAAAAATGCTCCAATAACAACAAGTTTGTTGCCAACAACAAGTGCTTCAACTTCAGCTAACCGAGAAGTGTCTTCAAAATCTTTTTCAAAAAGAGCAAATAATCAAGATAAGCATGCGCCAGATAATAGAAGAAGAAGTTCAGATGAACAATCAGGTGGTACTATGAAAGAAAAGTTTAGAAATTTTTTCTCAAGAGCTTCAAGCATAAAGAAATCAATAAGAACAAAGAATCGATCCAATGAACGCTCATCGAATACTTGAAATTTATAGCGATTGCCATTTAAAATACAAATTGTCAAATATTTCAACTTTAAATAAATGTAAAGCAATATCGTTTCAAATGTGATTTCACGAGTTAAATTAAAAACCTCCGAAACTCATTTTAAAAAAGTCTAAGTTTTGTGTCACATATTCTCGAATCTAATGGGCATATTAGCTAAACAAAGCTTGGCTCAGCCCAAAAATTCGAGTCCACCCAAAATATCTGGTAGGAAACCGGACCCAAATCTCTTCATCCCACATATTTGGGAAAAGTTTACTCGAGAAATCCGAACATGTATCACTCAAAGTTGCCTCCCATTAATCTCATAGCTCTACCCCACTCAATTTACGAAAAATTTGTCACACCCCACGATTAACCGTTTGTCATTTTAAAAATAGCGAGTACATAATTTGCAAACACAATAAATCGGGCAGTTGCATTTTGCAAGGGGTAGTCTACAAAATTATTTGTCAATGTGAACAGTTCTATATTGGGGAAATCGGTTGCACGAAACGAATCACCGAGCACATTAGGNAGAGGTAGTCTACAAAATTATTTGTCAATGTGAACAGTTCTATATTGGGGAAATCGGTTGCACGAAACGAATCACCGAGCACGTTAGGGGCATTTAAAAAATTCAGAAGCTACATACTAAGCAAATCATCCTCTAGATAGGCACCGAAAAGGCCCAAATCACGAAAACGATGAGGGGACCCCCAGTATTTCCATCAAAACTTTGGGCAGAAAGCCTAGTTACAAGAATCCTCTAAAATTGCTTGAAATAGAAATTTTTAGTAAAAAATGATTCCCGTCACTTCTCCAACTATGAGAGTTTTCCAGCCGACTCGTTTGATCAATCTGACATTTGTAGGGACAGTGCACGTTAAGGGAGACCTAGCGCTGTGCGCTCAGAGGGGAGAAGAAGAGATGAATGTGAAGGCTACTTCCTTTCTCCAAGCGCTTCTCCCTCCGAGTGTTTACTTTCTTTCTCACTATGTACACGGAGGCCAAGTGCTAACGCGCACGGAGGGAAGAAGAGATGTGAAATTCTCCCCACCGAGCAATTTACGCACCCACTTCTTCTCCTTCCGAGCGTTTTCACACTAATCTCTTCTTCTCCCTTCTCCGAGAGCATTCGAAAAATAACTTATTGAATAATAAGGAATATGTTTGACTTTATTGTCTCCGATTTCGATTCAACCCTTTTCTGCGTCCAAAATCAAACAGTTCTTCAGATTCAATTTTCCTATATCGAAAAACCCCGAGTACAAAAAATCAGCCGATCTAGAAAACTTTTTGAAAAAAGTAATATGCATTACTTTTACCGGCAACCCTACATCTCGCCCAAAATCAGCTCGGCCAAACGACATCTCGCCCAAACCACAACTCGGCCAAACTACAACTCGGCCAAAATACAACTCGCCCAAACTACAACTCGGCCAAAATACAACTCGCCCAAACTACAACTCGGCCAAAATACAACTCGCCCAAACTACAACTCGGCCAAAATACATCTCGCCCAAAATACAACTCGGCCAAACTACAACTCGGCCAAAATACAACTCGCCCAAACTACAACTCGGCCAAAATACAACTCGCCCAAACTACAACTCGCCCAAACTACAACTCGGCTAAAATACAACTTGGCCAAAACACAACTCGGCCAAAATACTTTTCGCTTATACCAATCGACTCTACTCGATGAGAGGAGTATTTTGGCCGAGTTGTGTTTTGGTCGAGTTGTATTTTGGCCGAGTTGTAGTTTGGGCGAGTTGTATTTTGGCCGAGTTGTAGTTTGGGCGAGATGTCGTTTGGCCGAGTTGTGGTTTGGGCGAGTTGTCGCTTGGCCGAGCTGATTTTGGGCGAGATGTAGGGTCGCCCTTTTACCCCCAAGGGCAAAAAATTTCGATTTTGATCATTTTGGTGTCGATTGTCTTCTCTCATCGTTCCCTACAACTTTTGCAATGGCAGTAGGGGGGGGGGGTTAAATCTATATGTTCTTAGATCGCCCGACAAACATTAGACATAGTAGTAGGATTCTTTAATAATTGGTTAAATTTAGCTATTGAAAAATTTGTTTGCTGTAAACATAAAATCGCACAAATGTTTACTCTGATTAAAAATTAAAATAGGCGAATAATAAAAATAAATAAATCAAGTTTGGAAATTTATGCAGGATTATTCATCTGCTTCATCTTCACCATTTTCATCGCCTTCTTCAGAGTCTCCATCATCTTCTGCTTCCGCCTAAATTATTTTATTATGTATTAAATCAAATTTTTTGAAACCTCTAAATCGGGCACCAAAAAGTATTGAAGCGGGTTTGGCCAAATATCATCTTTTATCACTTCGGCCAAATCATCCGATGCCGGATCCGAATTATCTGTAAGCCATTCAAAGAAGCTCTTTGGAGCGTTTTCGCTTTTACCATTTGCTAGCTAAAATGTTTTACTTAAAACACACTGGGATTATCAAAGCTTCGGTACAAATCGGTGGTTTTTTGGCATGCTCGAATTTGAAGGAATTTTTTATTTTGAACACTAGAAATTAACCTTACAAGTCCCTACTTCTAAAAAAATCATATTTTCCTGAATTAGGGTCATGCAANCGGTACAAATCGGTGGTTTTTTGGCATGCTCGAATTTGAAGGAATTTTTTATTTTGAACACTAGAAATTAACCTTACAAGTCCCTACTTCTAAAAAAATCATATTTTCCTGAATTAGGGTCATGCAAATATTTTCATGCCTCAGCGGTCCCGTACCCAGGAATTTTTACAAATAATTTGAGGAACTTTTAAGCGATTTTTCTAATAAAAAATAGGAAAATTTAACTCACCTTATCTGGTTTCTTTTCCGGCTTCCATTTAATCTCGGTTGTAGTACTGGTTGGCTCGAATTGGCCTAACTGAAACTCCTTGACAATTTCAGTATTTTCAAAATAAGGATTTGAATCAAAAGTAAAACGGATTCTAAAGCCACTCTTAATGTCCTCATGTTCTTCAACCTAAAACTAAAAATATTGAAAACATTGTGAAATCAGTTTAAGCTCTTTAATTATTCTAAATACTTTTTTAAAGAATTGCTCTGCAACTCAAGAGAATCGCGATTCTCGAAAGAAAATATAATCGATATACGGCAGGAGAAAGACGTAAAAAATTATATTCACGTGAAAAGCATCATGGCGCAATGCAAATTGCAAAATTTTGCTGGAAGTGACCGCTGGTTCGATTCCCGTTTGTTTTTAACTTTTTTGTCTTTTTAAATTAAAAAAAGAAAGACGACATTTTTTTATAACTCACTAAGATGATTAAAATGTCACCAAAATTATCCAATTTGAATATTATTTTGGGTTATTGAAACGAAAATTTGAATCATAGTTTTCGTTTCAATAACTCAAAACAGTGCTCGGACTGGATAATTTTGGTGCCATTTTATTTGTCTCGGCGAGTTATAAAAAATGCTGTCTTTCTTTTTTAAAAATTTAAAAAGTCAAAAATGTTAAAAATAAATGAACGCAAGCGAGAATCGAACTAGAGGTCCATTTGTGCAAAACTTTACAATTTCCACTGCACCATGATAGTCTTCACGCGATTCAATTTTTTACAACTTTCACCCGCCGCACACCACCTCCACTATATAGAAAAAATCGGTTCACCATGAACATGAAAAAAACGAATAGTAAATCGATAGTTCCCACTATTCTGAGCAACTTTTATATTGGGTGTTTGGTCAGGCGATCGTTCATTCTCGAGTTCTGTTCAAAACAAGTTCTTCAATAAACATAAGGGTACCCCCTTATGGTCATAAAAAAATCGACGGTACTTGATGGTCACAATTTTTTCCAGACCAAGTTAAAAACGTACTAGAGGCTATATTAATACGATTAAAGTAGGTCAGAAGTCGCAATTCGCTCATCGAAGCGAAAAAAATGACCCCAAAAACTCAAAAAATATTACCTAATTCCAGGTGCAAAAAAATTGTTACTCATGATGAATTCGAACCTGAGGCCTTGTGGACATAAAAATAACTCTTTATCCACTCGGCCACGTATTGAAAAGTTGCGCAAATAACTCAAGGTATAGATTTATATCTATTTATCGAAAATAGCCCCTATACAAGAGAAATCTGTTTTTGAACAGAACTTGAGAATGAACGATCGCCTGACCAAACACCCAATATAAAAGTTGCTCAGGATAGTGGAAACTATCGATTTACTATTCGTTTTTTTCATGTTCATGGTGAACCAACTTTGGAGGTGGTGTGCGCCGTGGATATTTAAAACAATTAACCCACCTCAAGTTTTGTTAAATAATGAAGACATTCTTCTTCTTCTTCTCCTAGAATGCGGCTAACTTGGGGATGGTTGACAAACTAAATAATTACTTTTTTATATTAAAAGTGATACTTACAGCAGTGACCCAGAAATTAGGAATATTTTTAATCAGATTACTTCGCTTTTCAAAATGCGGTTTTCGTAATTGATTATACTTTTGTTCGACACGCAAAATTTCTTCACTAGCTTGCTCATTTAAGCTGTCGATCTCGCTTTGCACCTTATCAATTTCTTCCAAAGATTTTTGCGTGGCTTGATCAAAGTCTAACATCTAAAATTTAGAGGCCGTCATACAAAATTACAAATGACGATAGCTGATGTTTGGGTTGATTCGACTCAATAGGGGGGAGTGGGTCAAAAATGGCCGCTCATTATAAATCCTTTTCACTCTGGATAATATGCATTTAAAGAGGATGAAAATGGGAAAGTTTTATCTACCAACTTTCTTTCTCTTTTTTGATGCTTTTTCTAAAGTCCTGAACTTTAAATCCAGTCATTTTAGACACCCCAACTCTGTACTTCATAGGGCAAATACCCATAAGGGTACATATATAAATTTTCGAGTCCAAATTCATCTTATAAAATGCGTGCGTGTGGATGTGTGTTCGGACTATTTTGCAGGTTATATTTAAACCCTCACTGCCAAAAATGTATATGCGGAACACGATTCCGAAGGAATTGTTCAATTCTGAAATAAGGGGTACCCCTACCCGTGGAGAGCGCTAAAAAATCGAATTTTCAAAAATGACTCCAAATCTGCTCATTTTTTGTACTTGGGGTTTTGAATATAGAGAACACGAATTCGAAGGAAATATCCAATTTTGAACTAAGGGGTAGTCCTATTGAGAGGGGTACCTTATTGGGCTACTCTAAAGGCTGGGAGTAGGCTACCCTAAAAGCTAAAAAAAGAAAAAATAACTACTGATGCTGTGAATAGGCTAAGGGTTCTATGACTAGGCCATTTTTTCATACCCTTATGATGGAACAAACAATGGATGAAACAAGTTTTTTACACTTGAAGTTCTTTTTAATTTAATAGTTTTATGCTTACATCTTTGACTTCATTTTGCTCTAATCTTGCTCGCTTCGTTTCTGGTTCACCCATAATTCAACAATTCGAAAAATTATATAGAATAATAATTAAAATTGTATATCTAAAAATAGTTCAGTCATTACACAAGATGGGGTAAAACAAGATTTTGTGGTTATCAGAAAACTTTTAGTAATCTTCAAATGTTTCCCAAAAATTAAAAACTTTTTCCAAAAGTCAGTAAAACACCCAGGATAATCAATGGTACCAAAACCGATGTCTTTCCTGTGTCAAATTGATTTCAAGGAACCATCCCAAGAAAGGAGAAGGGAGAAAGAGGGAAGGAGAAAGGTAGAAGAGAGAAAGGAAAAAGAGACAGGAGAAAGGTACAAAGGAGAATAGGAAAGTAGAAGTGAGAAATGAGAAGGGGAAAGGAGAAGGGTGAGGAAGAAAGAAGGGAGAAAGGGAAAAAAGAAATGGAATGGGAGAACCGGCTCTGAGATGGGAGAAACCGGTACCTTGACATTCCTAATCATTTTGATTTAGAAAAGGCCTACGCCAAAGTTTTAGTACCATTGATTATCCTAGTCTTTTAATACTTTTAGGCTTGAAATTTTGTTGAGCCAAATTTTGTTTGTTAACCTAATACATGTTTTCACATGTGTTTATACTGTACAGAAATTCTGACTACATTTTTCAAAGTGGATGCAAAAATTCAGGCTTTTTTCATAATTCCTTTTGCAATTTATAGGGCAATTGTTTACCTTGTGGCGATACAAGCTAAACACCTTTTTTACGAATATTCTGAAAAAATACAGCTAAAATAACTAAAAAATCATTCTTTTTTATAATAAAACTGTTATAAAAAAGACTTGTGCGCTTTTTTCTCAAAAATCGAACATAGAGATTTTTCTTGGCATTTATTCAAAATACAAGGGGCTGTCCAGATATTACGTTATCACTTTTTTGGAGATTTTAGACCCCCTCCCCCCAAGGGGACCGTCATAATTTGGCACCTCTCCCATGATAACGTTATCATAAAAATTCAAAAAATCATAAGGATCCCCTTTATGTTTTTCGAAAATTTTGGAAAAAACATAAGGGGGGCACAAACAAGGCAAATTTTTTAGGGGGTGCCGTTTGCGGCCCTATCTTCGAAAAAAATTTTTCCTCCAAATTGGATGATTTTTGGAATTTGGGGGGTTTTCGGGCACGAGAAATCGATTGGCGCAAGTCCCGAGTTTCGAAAAATTTTTGTGACCCCCTATCGGGATACCGCATGTTAAAAAAAATCAATTTTTTCAACTTTTTTTATTTTGGCTCCAAATTGGCTAATTTTTAGTGCTCGGGGGTTTTCAGGCACAAGAAACCGATTGGTGCAAGTCCCGAATTCCGAAAAATTTTCATGACCCCTAAATTTTTGAGTAAAAATATTGATTGTTGAGCAAAGATTCGAAAATCGAATTTTTGCTCAAAAATTTAGGGAATCATGAAAATTTTTTCGGAACTTAGGACTTGTGCCAATCGATTTCTTGTGTCCGAAAACCTCCGAGTACCAAAAATTAGCCAATTTGGAGCCAAAATAAAAAAGTTGAAAAATTTGATTTTTTAGCACGGGGTACCCCGATAGGGGGTCACAAAATTTTTTTCGGAATTCGGGACTTGAGCTAATCGATTTCTCGTGCCCGAAAACCCCCAAGCACCAAAAATCAGCTAATTTGGAGAAAATTTTTTTTTGAGATAGGGCCGCAAACGGTACCCCCTTTAAATATTTTGCATATATTTTTAAAAAATATTAAATTTGAATACAAGTAATAAGTTTTATAGTGTATGATAACGTTATCATTGGCCGATCCCTCCCCTCTACACGATAGCGTAATAGTTGGACGACCCCTAAAAGCATACGTGGGCAAGCAGGGGGGGGACAGAGACCCAAAATAAGAAGTGGTCTTTGCATATGTAAATTTTTCGGATTTGCATTTTGACGATCTTTTTTTTAGCCACCAACTAAAATTTGCGGATTTGCTCCTATACCCCCGAAAATAAGAAGTGGGCTCATGTATTTTGGTCAAAAAATTTAAGAAGTTGGTCCAAATATAGGAGTTTTTACCCAAGAAATCAACTTTTTTCAAATTTTAGGCAAAAATATAAGAGGGGACCCTTATGTGTTTTTTCGGATTTTGGCCAAAATAAGAAGTGGTATTACAATTTTTCGGCCAATAAGAAGTAGGCCCCTGTCAGGGGGGAACGGGTATATACGGATTTTCCCAATACTTTTTTAGAAGCATAGACTGAAAAACATAAGTGATTGAAGTTAAGGGTCGTTCGGAACATAACGAGTTTTGATTTTTCGAGGATATTTAGCCATTTTGAAGGCTTTTTCGATAATTCATTTTCTAAATGAAAACTAAGAGCTTGACCGACAAATGCAGGTGCATTTACTGGAAACCACTGCAATCTCGCTTTTTAAAAACTCTATACAGAGCAGGATGCGCAGTTTTAAACGCAAAGAAACGCGGCGTTTATAGTTTTTGAAGATTATATCTAAAATAAAAATTCCGCCTTATTTCCCTTCCGAGAGCGTAGCGCTCGGCTTTCATTACTTTTTTTAGTTTAGAAAAAATCAATTTTAAATCCGCAGAAAATTAAATCGTTTTAATAACTCAGCGTCATATGAACATCATATACATTTGTTTCTTTGCCAAGAGTATGGTAAGTTGTTGATTAGAGAACATATAAGACGAATAGAAACAAACACTTTTTTATTTTTCTTTAAAAAATGACGAAATAGTTATTGATGCACATAAAATAAGAAAAATTCACGTGATCTTTAAAAAATATTTTAGATTTCATGAAAAACTTGTTTTGAAACTAATTGAAAAGTAAAAATATAAAAATTCTTATAATGTCACCTAGACCTGTACGGGGCTCGAAGCCTTGTTGTGTTTGTTTTATACAAATGACGAGGATCATAAAAGCGATTTTCAGATAAAAAAATTTAACGGGGAATTTTTTCATTTTTTTAATCATTTTATTAATGTTTTTATGGCCTTTAAAAATAGTATAAATATCTAACGATATTTCTTTAACAATTGAGAAAAAATAGTGCTGTACCCAAGATTTTTTCATGGGGAAGGGGTACGAAAAATTTTTTCAAACATTTTGACCAAAAACATAAGGGGAGACCTTTTGGATTTTGTAAACTTTTTTGGCCCTTGAGGTGGTACATGTACCCCCTGTACCAGGGGGTACATGTACATTTTGATGCGTGCCGAGAATTGTACTGGATGATCCAAAAAACGTACTTTTGTGATCTTTAGGACCAGAAAATTTATTTTTCTAAAAATGACCCCTCTATGGGTAATTTTTATGGTTATCGATTGCGCGCATTAATAAAACCTGAAAATCTCGCATAAAATTGCCCATAAAAAGTGATATTCAGACTTAAAAAATGCGAAAAAATCAATATTCAATTCAAACCCA
The DNA here is from genome assembly GCA_900406225.1 of Acrobeloides nanus. NCBI lineage: Eukaryota > Metazoa > Nematoda > Chromadorea > Rhabditida > Cephalobidae > Acrobeloides > Acrobeloides nanus. The sequence goes on from OZJO01000030.1 coordinate 30,430, forward strand.
AAACTTTTCGTGTCAGGGAAGCTATAGTGCTTCGGTGCGTTGCCAAGGACTTCGGCATCAACTGCACTAGCAAGGGTAAGCTTCCCTTTGCGTCCAAAAGATTTTGCCGCTGCAGTATTTAGCGGGACAATCTAAGAGGAACATTTCAATTCCAAAGAAGAACCTTATCGTATAATCCGCACGCTGGAGGATCAAACAAAAGAATTTTCAGAGTTCGAGATGCGCACAATCGATTCCCGGGGATGCATGCAATTGATTTTCGCATATATTTTCTGCATGACGCATAAAATTACCTCTAGAGGGATCATTTTCATGAAAATAAATCTCTGGGTCCCACAAAATCACAAAAATCTTTGGACCACTGTATATCTTATGTTTAAAGAAACTAGTTGAAATCATTTTCCCTTAAATTGTTTAAATTTTAGATAAGAAAAAATGTTCGATTAATGAGTAATTATAGTCCAAGGAATTTTATAAACGAAGTAAATAATATTCGTTTTATGTGTTTTTAAGGGAATATTTTTTTAAGAAAAATTTGAATAAGAAAATGTTGACGTCCGAATCACTTCATCACTGTCCTCCACCACCACTCCCTCCACCAATGCCATGTTCCTCAAAGAATTCATATAATTTAAATTTCCTTTAGTTTTGTCTTCATTTTTAAAATTAAACTTAATCTCTAGCCTGTGTTAGTTTTAAAACTAAAACTTCAAAATAAAATTTTGATAATGGCATGTTTCTTTGACATTTTGGTTAATTTCCCGTACCAGTGTTTTAGTCCATCTCCCGACCCCCACTCAATTTGGGTGGGGGTATCTAGCAAAATAGCAAACCTAATGGTCCCCATCATATATCTCTCGAAAACCTTGACTTTCCGAGGGAGGATAAAATTGCTTTGATTCCTTATGTTTTTTTCGAAAATTTTTCAAATTTTTGGGCGAAAACATAAGAGGACCAAGGTGATTTTTCTCGATTTTTTCAAAAATTTTTAAAAAATCACCTTGGTCCCCCTCCCTCCTTATGTTTTTTGGTGCTTTAACCAGTGCTTTAATCGAATTAACCGATCGGTTAATGGATCCGGTTATTTTCGACCCCTGTTATCGGTTCGATTAATTTTGCCAAAAAACTTTTCTTTTCGAATAGACGACCGATCAGTTAACCGACAGCCAACAACACTACTAAAACTAATTTAAAAGTTTAGGAAAGGTTACAAATTAAAGAACATTTAAATGGCAATGAAATGGACATATCACCAACTTATACATCTTCAATGTATGAATTAAGTTTTTATCAAAATATTTTTTATTTATAGATTAGAATCACTTCCTAGTACATCGTCGTCTTTTAATCTAAATTTAACTTCTCCAATATGTAACAACTTGCCATCAGTTTGCGTTAATCCGTCTTATAGTCACCAAAATAATTTATTAATACGTGAAAATCATACCTCTTACAAGTAAGTCAAACTCAATTCTACTACTATAAACATGTAATATGTGGATGTATGTGATTACAATCTCAGGAACGTTAGATTTAAACCCCCACTGATAAAACAAAAGTTGTAGGAAACAATGAGAGAAGACGATCGACACCACTTTTATGGGGGTACTCCTTCAAAAAAATTTTTTGATTTTTTTATTCTGTTACGTAACAAAAATCCGTTACGTGACAAAAGTCACCCCCCGAGCGCGTTAGTGCTCGGCTCATGTACTTATTCTAAGTTATAATATTTTAGTCGATCGTCTCCTCCAAATTTAACTCTCCTTCCACCACCTCCGCCTCCGCCGATTGCAGACCTCAATAAAAGATCTTATAATAATACTTCTAGCATGGACAAGGCAAACGACCAAAATGTTAGTGATCATAAATGTGAGATTAAATCAGAAGTCCAAGGGCAGCAAATTAAGGTGAGATATTCGTTTTAATCAGTACATGGTGATCAAATAGATCCTTTACTATAGTAAAATTGAAATATCTCGACAAGGGCATCGAATTTTTCGATGCAGTTTTTTAAACATGATATATGAGAGTTTCTGTATTTTCGGTTATCCTACTATAATTGTGTAATGTCTGTCTGACCAGAATATCTCGGAAACGTTAGATTTAGACTTAGATTAATAAAATTTAAACATAAAATTTTGAAATGAAAAACGTCGGCGCTAAAACCACAGTTGTAGTGACAATGAGAGAAGACGATTGACACCATTTTTATGGGGATATCCCTTCAAAAAATATATATAAAACGTGTAATGTTTGGGTGTATGGATTAGCTTTTGAAGATGCGATCCAAATTTCCAAGACTTTTATCAATAATAAGAGGACGAAACTTAGGCTTAGACGCACCTAGCGCGCTAGTTTTTAAAAAGTGCACACCCCTACTATATATAAGATATGAATTTAGATCGCAGATCCAACAACAACTAAAACACTTGCAGAAGACCCTATATTAATGGATCTTGCGCGAACGCATAGAAGCTTAGCTAAAAATTTTCCAGTCATTATGTCAAAAAAGAAAGAACCACTAATTTCTCCATCCAAACAAATCTCATCAAATTGTAACAATAGCAATCCAGAAAGGAATGACATTGTTAAATCTGCAAAAATGGCATCGCCAAAAAATTTTTCTTCACCCTCAAAATTAACTTTAAAAAAAGAAGAAAGAGAAAGCATTATTATGGAAGATAGCAAAAATTGTATACAGAGTAAAAAAGAATTCACTAATCACAAAATGAATATAAATCTTCCATACAACCCTGCTTATTCAAAAATACAACATCCAAGTGAAAAAATGAAGATACACAAGCTAAATTCCAACGATAAAGAGTACAATGATGACCAATATGCTCAGCCTTCAAGTGATCAAATTTTGTCGCCTAATTTATTGATGGTTAATACAAATATTAAAAACAAAACAAATAAACTCCAAGCATTGTCGCCTCTAAAACAATCGACAACAAACCCTCAAGAAAGTGGAAATTCGAACTTTTTACTGAACCTGTACGTTTTTTGTTCGGTTCTCAACAGTAACTTCTTGTTATGCCATTAAAAAACTTAGCGATAATGAGAGCATATTTTTTGAGTTTTTAAGCACTACAAGGATTCCTTAACATAGGCGACACACAGCGTTGAGTCGAAATTTGGGAATGGAAATTTGGTTTGGGGTAGAAGTCCTTTTGGGGTGGAAGAAATTTTCAAAATCTCGTTTATTTTTCGGGGAAAACATCATTTTTCTTAAGAAATTTTTTGATTGGGGGAGGAATTTCCCCTGGTTCCTCCTCCATTTTTCAGATGCTATGGAAAAGTTGTTCAGAAAAATGTCCTCTAAAAGTTACAAAGATTTTGAAGTGGGGGGGGGGGGGGGGGGAGCAGGCGAAATTTTCGTGACTACTATCCTTTAAAAAAATTAACAAATTTTAGGCTGCACATAATTCATTAGATAATAAAAGAAAATATTCGGCTCTGCAAGATGAAGAAAAATGTGTCTCTAAAATAAAGAAACCGAAAAATGAACATGAAGCAGAAGAATTTAAAGCATCTACAGAAAACAATCAAATATGGCTAGATTACGATTGTATAAAATTGAAAGAAGACAATGCACAAGAGTTTGATAATAAGTATGTTTTATTTAGCCAAAAAATTACAGAATTCTCACTAGCTGTAACACTGTGTAGTCAAGAGTTCGATATCCGATATTTCCATTCACTCAATGAAATTTATATAAAAAATTGATATTCGATTATTCAAAGTTTTTATTTGTGATCTCAGGAATTCGACACAAGTGGGAGCAGGTCAATGAACAACCTGTATATTAAGAATGNTTCGATATCCGATATTTCCATTCACTCAATGAAATTTATATAAAAAATTGATATTCGATTATTCAAAGTTTTTATTTGTGATCTCAGGAATTCGACACAAGTGGGAGCAGGTCAATGAACAACCTGTATATTAAGAATGCAATTTAAACCAAAATGATATAAGCGATAGCTCATCGCCCATATCATTTTGGTCTAAATTGAATTATTAATATACAGGTTGTCCAATAACTTGTTCCCATTTGTGTATGGAGATATCAGCTAGTGAAGCATTCTTTCTGACACGGGAAGGGAAGATATGTCAAAAAAGTTGTTGATGAAACCATGTGTAAATAAGAAGAACAACATAAAATGATTTAAATAACAATAAAAGGTGCTTAGGCCTTATTAAAAGAGAAAAAAGAGATAAAGAATCCAACATAAAGATGCAAAGAATTGTGAAGAAGCCGGGACTCGAACACGGATACCTTGTCTCAATGGCCGACAACACAACCACTGGCCTACTCTAAACGTCACCATATCAGCAAATTTTTGGTACTCTGGTATTTTTGTGCATGAGAAACAAGGAATTTTCAATTTTGACCCCAGGGTCCCTATATAAAAATTTCATATAAATTACTATGAAGGTATCCAGTATATAGCCACCCTGAATCGAGATTGAAAAATTCCTTCTGATTTGTGTTCCCCATGCCCAAAAACCCCGAATACAAAAAATTGACCGATTTGATGACGTTGTAGGGGGTTTTGAAAACTGCGTAGTTTGAAAAAACACCTTTTCAAGTGAATTTATCATATGACTTCAGATAAAATATTTTTATTGTTTATTTTGAGTAAGGCAGTCGTCAACCGCACCGACTGCGTTTGCACTACTGCTTCACAATTTCTTTGCATCTATACATTGAATTTTTTATCTCTTTGAATAAGGTCTATGGGATTTTTTTATTTTAGTCATCTTCTGTTGTTCTCTTTCTTTTACACTTGATTTAATCGACAAATTTTTCTGGCAGATCTTACCCTACTCTTGTTAGTTTAAATTATAATATTTTAGGAAAATTTATGAGGAACTGAAGAAAAAGAAGCAAAAAAAGAAAAAGAAAAAAGAATCTATCTTGCCAACGATGTCGGAAAAGGTTATATTTAGTTATTTTCAATTTTAAACACTACAAAGATTCCTTAACATAGGTGACGTACAGCGTCGTAACTCGAGTCGAAAGCCATCCAGATATCAAGTGTTCAACTTTTTAGCGGGTTTTAGACCCCTTGTGATCAAGCGTGGTAGTTAGAAATACCCCTTCCCCATGATCACGTGACCATTTTCAATTTTACATGTAGTAAAAATATAATTTATTTTTATTTTTTTTATAATTAAAAATTAGTTTGTTTTAAAAATGAAAATTTTATTAACCTGAAAGCTCAGAAACTTCATTAAAATCATATGGATTTTCTTTTTCAAAAAGTGTATAATTTTCTAGTCTAATTCTATTTCATCTTCTTCATGAATACTAATATCAAGTTCATTATACTCTTATATACTATCGATTTGTTTGTATCCATCATCCGTCATCATCATCAGATGCAAGATTAGATGAGGTGTTAAATCGATGTTTCATGAAAAGTGATGTTCTACAAAGTTGTTCCTTATAGTGTGGAGGGTGCCTGGCAAAAAAGATTTTTTTGATCCGATCATTACTTTTTGAGAAAATTGATTTTTCGTCATTTTTGGGTCGTTTTTCAGAAATCACGTTTTTTGAGGTGTTAGATCGAAGTTTTGTGAGATGCGGTTTTTTTTATTCGAAAATAGGGAATTTTTGGAGTAGAATGAAAAAAAAGATTAAATTTTTTGACCACAGGAAGTTGGAGAAAAATGACTTTGAAATTTCACGTTGTTTTCACGTTGAAATTTTGAATTTTATGATACTGTATTTTTCGTTTCAATGTTCAAATTTTATTGAATCAGGCAAATTTGTCTGAATCAATTCAATTTCATCGAAACAATTGATCGAACATTACAAAAAATGAGATTAATGTGTTTTCGATATCTTTCTACGAATGTGATGTGATTTTTTATTTGTTTTCTATGAAATTTTAGAAAAAAATTAATCCAATTTTTATTTCTTCGCTTTATTTTGCACAAATTTAGCAGAATTGCGAAATATTTTGCAGCACTGCATAATATTTCGCAGTTTTTGGCTAAAATTTGCCAGGCACCCTCCACACTATAAGGAACAACTTTGTAGAACATCACTTTTCATGAAACATCGATTTAACACCTCAACTAATCTTGCATCTGATGATAGAAACAAATCGATGGTATATAAGAGTATAATTCGTTTTAGGTGATTTTTTAGTTTATAGATTGTAGAGTGCAGATCGAGCCAAGGCCGGCCGGAGGTCGGCCTTGGCTCGTCATTTATATGATCAATCATGATCATTGGCTGACCCCCCCCCCTTCTCATTTGATCCCCAATGATATCTGGATGGACCCCTTCGGGCCCGGTTCTTGGAACATAATTTTGCTAATGAAATTTGACCACATTCACGCGAAGTAAATCAGTTCAGATATAAAAAGGAAAATTTGAATTCAAAACATTATTTATCCAACGAAGTGTATTAGCACAAAAATAAAACTCACGACCACAACAAAATTATAATGAATATTTTCAGTTTCGAAAATATATAAAATGGGAAGTCCATCCCAATGGTGGAGCAAACATTTTAAGATGCGATTGGAGAAAAATTTGTGCCAATTTTGATGAAAATGAGCGAATCAAGTTTGCAAATGAGTTTATACAGCTAGCTTTTGCTGAAACAGCTCCTGGGCATGCTATTTTTGCAATCATTATAATCGAAAATGGTGCAGAATATCTAAAGGTACATATCTTCTTATATACAGTGTTTCCTCGAATAGAACCCCTTAATAAAATTTTTTTATTAAATGGTCGAGTTTTTTTTTATTGAATCCAGTGGCATAATTAAGGGGTAGCAGTTATAGTGCTACCGCCCCCTCCAATTTCTAAAAAAATTTCCTTATTTCTTGGTTCCCCCTATTTTTTCTGAATAACTTAATAATTGAACAATCTAAGGACTTATTGGAATATTTATCAACTACATATCCACAATTGCCTGTAAAGACGGGGTCATTGCTGAACAAACAATCAATCGAAACTGTGACTATTTCAAAATTTTACAAACACGTAATGGAAACTTATAAGGATGGGACATATAAACATGGACCTCTTAATGAAGTTAGTTTGGTTGGTACAAAGCACGAAGAATGTGGCAATTTTTTCCAGGTATATTTATTTGAAAAATACAGTTTCAATACGGGGTAGTTATTTTCATATATAGATAAAAATAATATATTTGAAAACTACTAGAAAACTTAAGGCACGAAGTTTAAGATTAATCATTAACAAAAAAAATAATGATTTATGATTTAAACTTTTAGGATACCATTATTGATCTCGAAAAGAGCCCTTTTCTAAGGCCATTAATGCCATGGGGAGAACTTGCTATTACTTCCAATATAAATCCTATCGAAAGTGATGATGGACCTATATTTTGGACACGACCNTTTAAACTTTTAGGATACCATTATTGATCTCGAAAAGAGCCCTTTTCTAAGGCCATTAATGCCATGGGGAGAACTTGCTATTACTTCCAATATAAATCCTATCGAAAGTGATGATGGACCTATATTTTGGACACGACCAGGAGAGCAACTTATTCGAACAGATGAGACTAAAGAAGATTTAAAAAACAAACGGCGAAATAGTGGACTCCAAAAAGCAGGAAAATTTTCGATAAGGTAAGAATATACAGGGTGAGCCAAAAAAGTTTTCAAAAAGACTAATTGGATCGTATTCAGCATAAATTCTTATCTAATACTGAAAAAAATTGTAACGAAAATGGGTTTCTGAATCGAGATTTAGTAGAATAAAGCAGGGAAAGATATTTTCCGAACAACCTAATATTTAAATTATTTAGGTCTATGGAAAGACGAGAAGTTCTCTTTGAAGATAGGACTCATGCACATGCAGATCACGTGGGAGATGGTTTAGAGCGTAGGACAACCGGTGCGGTTGGTATTCTCCAAGCTGTTCTAAGTCGAAAGGAAAAGAAAAAGCGGTAATTTAATAAATTAATTGAAATTTTTTATTAATGATAGCTGTTTAATATAATAATCCTATTTAATAACAAATATTCATATAATTTCTACTTTGGTAATATTTCTATATTCTACTAGAAACGTTTTTAGACTGTGCGATTCTTTAGTATTTTTTATTGGGGTAGCCCAGTAACCCGTAGAAATAAATGTCTTTGTTTAAAAAATATTTGTAAAGACATTGTCTCTGCGGGTAGCTGGAATAATTCCTCTATTGTTAATTCGCTAATCTTTATTGTGTATTTGAAAGTGTAGCTCAAATGAAAAATATAAAATTTATAATAATGTTAAGCGTAAATATATTTTATTTTAGAGACAAAGATCCGTTAAAACATGTTAACCGAATTGTGAAGGAGGCCATTTGCTTCCGCGCTATGGACTTTCTTCGAGTTGTAGAAATATTGCAATTAGATACATACGAGCCTCCTATGTCGCAAGTAAGTTAATTTTCTGTCTATCAATCATTTACATATATTTTTTAGTGTGTTCAATGGGTGGAAGAGGCAAAATTGAATCAAATGAGCAGAGAAGGAATAAAATACGCAAAAGTACAGGTATAATCGCTTTATATTATTATAAACTGAGCGAAAACTTTTCCGACTGAACTTCGGGGAATTTTTTGGTCAGTTTTTTAACCCTCAAAACAAGGCTGGTGTCTATGGAAAACGTAAAAAATTCATATCTCGGCGAAATTAAAAGATTTTTTGATGTGGTCTTTTTTAGATTAGGTCATGGGAGTTAGCGCATCTTTTCCACATGTTTTCATTTCAATAAACAAATGTCTTCTATTTTTGGCGAGGTTTTGATTTTTGGCCATTTAGAAAAAGTGCC